>JADRCD010189951.1:0-18911 GCA_019843815.1 Montemys delectorum
CACACACACACACACACACACACACACACACACACGGGGGTAGGGGGGTATGCATGCAATAAAAAAATGTAAGAAACCCTCAATATCAACTCTAATTCTCTACAATCAAATGAACTAACTAGCTATTCAATATAGATTCTATTTGCCAGAAATTTAACTATAACCATACCTCAGGGGGCTCAATAAAGGCTAGCCAATCTGATGCATGTGTGGGCAACAGTCCCATGGACTGGCACTTGTAAACAGCCAATGCCAAACCCATCAGGTTCCCAATGAGATAGACCAAACCTTGAAGAAACTTCTGACTTGAACTCTCCAGCATCTTGAAAGCTGTTGGGATTAACAGGCACTGTCAACACCATCTTCCTCCCAATATTAAACCTTGAATTTATACATACAGACCCAAAATAAGATTATAAATGGTACCACGACTACTACCATCAAAATACCCTCTAGCCAAAAATATACCAAAGAATTGGCCTTCAATCCTTAGCACCCAGGGAAGGAGTATTATTTTATGGATACTTACTGGCTGAAATGGCCATAAGTGCTTGAATGGGTCGCCAGGCCATCATACACACCATCATAGTAGGGAAGATAGAAATGGTGTTGCCTGCCATGTACATGATGAAGAGGTTCATGGGAATCTGCTTGAGGGGACCCAAGGCGATGTCCCAGCAGCGCTAAAATAGACACACAGTTTAAACCTGTGATCGCTGCCCTTCAGTCTCTCATCTACTGTACGACTAATATAAATCAACTGAAGAGAAGCTTTGGATCTCTGATAGACTGAACTGACTTTTCAGCTCCACTACCTCTTCAGGTTGCTACAAGTTCCTCTACTACTCTACCACTGTACTTTTCCCTATATAAACTTTCTGGGAGTCTTTTGTTTTTATAATCTTTTTGCTACTTGAGACAAGATCTTGGTATGTCCAGGTTAACCTCCAACTTGAAACCTTTTTTAACATCCTCCAAATCTAATAGGATTGTAGATATGCACCACCACACCTAGCTAGAAATTCATGATCTTAAGAACATGTGAGAAGACTCAGCATCCATTTCATGAAAGTTGTAAAAGAACAAACTAAAGGATTTTGAGAAGAAAACAAAAATGAGAGGTCATCAAAGATAATCTTGTCTTTTTGCAAGATTATAAATTCAATTCTGGTAAATCTGACAAATTAGAGAGGGGAGAAGACAACTTCCATGTCCAGAGGAAAAGGCGGGGGGGCAGCTTTATAGATGCTACAGGCATTACACTTGCCATTTTATAAACTTGTTGACTATTTGCAATTTTAGGAAATGGATACATTCCTAGAGACAAGACTTAAACTGCATAAGGAAAAGGAAAGACAGTTCCACGGCAGTTAGCAAAGCTGACCCTGTAATTAAGCCCAGATCACTTCGTTTGGCAAAATCTAACCATTTAAAGCTTAAAAATACAAGTCTTACACAAACTCCTTTCACAGGAAACAAATCACAACTAAAAATTCTACAATTTAAATCTTATTAGTATCCAAACCTTAAAAGACCATTATGAGAAATGTATGTATGCATGTGTATTTTTGTATATATACAAAATAAAAGTTATAATACTTATGAATCTAAATGAAAAATCCTAACAGAGGCACTGGAGAGCTGACTCAGTATTTAAAAGTACTTTTGCTTATTCCAGAGGACCGATGTTTAGTTCCTAGCACCCACGTGGTGGCTCACAATGATCCATAACTCTAGAGCTGGGAGATCTAATACCTTCTTCTTAACCTCTGAAAGCTCTAGGCATATACAATACACATATATATGTGCAGACAAAACACTGATATGCCAGATGGTGGTGGTGCACGCCTTTAACCCCAGCACTTGGGAGGCAGAGGCAGGTGGATTTCTGAGTTTGAGGCCAGCCTAGACTACAAAGTGCATTCCAGGACACCCAGGGCTACACAGAGAAACCCTGTCTCAAAAAAAACCAACCAAACAAAAAAAACCACTGATATGCATAAAATAAATCTCAAAGAAAATAAACAATCCTAACAAAGTGTGAAACACATAAATCTATGTAAAAATAACCATAACTATTTTGATTATTCACATTAAAAACCAGCCATATTTGTAAATAACTTTCTGTAGAACACAGCAGTTATAGAAGTATTTTATGATCTGCCTTTTAAAAATATCATTTAATAACTTATAATGTAATCATATTATACTTTGATATACCAAGATAAAACATTATGGGATAATACTTATCCAAAAATGATTAATGACTGTGTCATTTTCATATTGTAAAAACAATGTGTGCATTCCATGGAATAAAAATCATTTATTCAGCAATATTAAGGCTGCAAGGAAAGTATAAAAGGAACGAAAATATCAAGCACTCCTTTAAACACTTGGGACACACTTCTGCTGTAAACTCCTGCTAATTACAGCTTACAAGAGTGCTAAGACATGCTAAATAACAGTAAGCCATGTGATATGTTCATAACATATAAATGAAACAGATTGCCACATGGAAAGGCTTGACTATGTAATATTAGAGAAACCCCAAAGGAGGGAAAAAGCAAATTATGAAGGAATCCATATGAAGAGCATTCTAAGAATAGAGAACAAACCCAAAAAGCAAGGAAGGGGAATTTGTCAGGTATCCTTACAGAGCAGCAAGGAAATCAGTATGAGTAGAGTAAACAAATGTAAAAGTGGTAAACAGGGCATAGTTGCTACAAGGAGTCTGACTGATACAAGCAGAGTTATGTCTAATACTAAAAAGACTTTTGGTTTGTACACTGAATGAACATGGAATTTTAGACTGATGGTCTGGCATGTTTTAAAGGGGTCATTTTTGATGGCTGTGCTTGGAGACTGCAAGGAGGACAAGGTAGGACATAACAAGACTGTACTGGCTAGTTTTGTGTGTCAACTTGACACAGGCTGGAGTTATCACAGAGAAGTGAGCTTCAGTTGGAGAAATGCCTCCATGAGATCCAGCTGTGGGGCATTTTCTCAATTAGTGATCAAAGGAGTAGTGCCATCCCTGGGCTGGAAGTCTTGGGTTCTATAAGAGAACAGGCTGAGCAAGCCAGGAGAAGCAAGCAAGCCAGTAAGGAACATCCCTCCATGGCCTCTGCATCAGCTCCTGCTTCTGACCCGCTTGAGTTCCAGTCCTGACTTCCTCTGGTGATCAACAGCCATGTGGAAGTGTAAGCTGAATAAACTATTTCCTCCCCAACTTTCTTCTTGGTCATGATGTTTGTGCAGGAATAAAAACCCTGACTAAGACAAAGACCCAAGAGAACTCTATGCAGAAAAGGATATTGAGAATTTGAGAAGGAGGAGACTTGGATATAGGTTCTCTTTCAAAACGGATGGTTACAGTGCAGGTATACACTGTTAAAGCTCATCAAAGTGTACTCTTTAGACCTCCTAGAAAACATCTGGTAATATTGGAAACATCTTTACTTCACACAATTAGGGAAAGACATAATGGTCCCTAATGTGTAGCGATCAGGAATACTAAGCATCTTACAGTAAGTACCCAGCATAATTCTCCCCAACAACAACAAAAAAGGACTTAGCCCCAAATAGAAAACAGTGCTGAGGTTGAGAAACCATGATTTTAAATAGAGGGATGGAGGGACAGTTGATAGATGATTAGCTGGTGATGTAATAGTTGAAGGCAGTAAGAAATGATAGCAGGATTGGGATGTTTTGAAGATAAAAGTAACACAAAATCCTAACAAACTGGAATTATGTCAGTGAACATATATGCAAGATACTATAATATGAATCTTCAGCACTGTGGCTCTCAAACAGGTAATGACTAGCTGCTTTACCTCTACTCCAGAGAGTAAGGCGAGACAGGACTGGCCTAAATGCTACAGTAACATCTAATACCTCTGTACCTTCTCCACCAGAATCCGGTCGGTCTCTTGCACGCTGGTATCAGGCACTTGCTTGTCCAAGTAACCGACTGGATAGAGTGAGTCTCCCTGTCCACTGCCCCGGTCACTTCGGCCCCTAAAGAACCAAACCAAATCAAGAGACTAAAACTGCGACTCCCCAAGCGCGGGTTTTCAGCCCTATCAACCACAGGAAAAAGAACCTCAGATGTAGCCACCCAAATTAGACCCTCTCGTGCGTTCGACAGTTCTTAGCCTATTGGAAAAAAAAAAAAAAAACTAAAAGATCCTTGGGAAAAAAATAACTTCCACAGTACAAAAGCTCCCTAGGTAACATATGTGTGCCACCCATTCAAGTCAGAGACTTACATTTAAGGCCCAGGTCCGCTGGATCTCGGGCCGTTCTATGGTAAGGATCAGACACCGAGCTTCACTCAGGAGACTCACCTGCTGCCTCCGCCCGGCCCACTCAGCTCAATGGCCCACTTGAACCGCCGGCCTCGGTTGGCCACCAGGCCCCCCTGGGTCGTCATGACAGCAGCCGCTGGCTAAAAGTACCTTCACTCTCTCGCCGCTGCGTTCTGCTTATAGGAACCAGCGGCGATTGCAAGCTCTCCGGCTTCTTTGCTTTCGCCACAGTGCACTTCCGGCGCACAGTGTGAACGTCACGCGTTCCCCGGAAACTTCCTGTCGGGAATACAGAAGAAAAGAGTGCCTGGATTTAGAAAAGCCTTAAAGCGACCCAGAAGACCAATGTTCTGAAACCTCCTTGCGAATACACCTCTCACTTGTGCTCTGGTCTCTTAGGTATGCGCCATCGAGCTGGAGTGAAATCCGAAATGACAAGAACTGAAGCCAAGAAGAACACGAAATTGAAATCGTGTTTTAAGCCTGGGGTCATCCGGAATTGAGTGACCTTGAGCGAGGTATTCAACCTCTGGAATACAATGTGTCCACGTAGCAGGAGCTATGTATTTGTCTTGTTGTTGTTCTTGTTTAAATGCTTCCCCCCCCCCCCCCCCCCGTTTAACTCGCAAACTAACCCAACGAGGTAGACACTGGGAATGGAAAAATAAGGTAGGTTCAGGATTTAACTGGTCTCCTTTTAAGGCCTCTCACTACTTACTGTGCCACCTCGTCTAGATTAAATGCATTGCTCCACCTGCCTCATGCAAAAAGATGGATAATCGCCTAATTTTGACCTGTTGTGAGATTAAATAGGACCTGTAATCTAGGCCTAATTTTTTATTATTAAAGCATTATCATGCCTGGGAAAGTGGAGTTTATATTCAACGGCTTATCTATATTGTAATTTAGCTCATTATTGGAAAATTGTTTCTGCCCTCTCACCCCTTTTATAATTCAGTGTTAGTGTGAAAATCATTTAGGACATCTGTTCCTATTGTACTAGGAGTGGAATTGCTACATCAAAGAGTATGTACATTTTTAAAGAATTATTTTAAATACTATTTTTTAATTATCAGTTCAAACACAGTAGTTTTGTTATTTTCTTTTATTTACCTTTATTGATATTACTCCCGAGTTATATGTTATGGATGGAGTTCTGAGAAAGGGCTACAGGGACAGTGTGGTTGAGGCTCTGTCTGAAAAATGCCTCCTTGGCCAACTAAAAGTTTTGACCCTTAGAGATAAGGTGATCTGCACACATTGAAGATTCTCACCTCCACATCATTTTCCACTTTTGCAGTTCTATGTGCAGAGAAGAGAAAGTTATGAATGACATCGAGAGTAGCAGAGTGGTGGAGGGCATGAGGTATTATCATGTTATTCAGAACACTGCAACAACTTAAGACATTAATCCACAATTTTCCACTTAAAGTTTGTGGAACACAGTTGAAACTAGGATTACTATGTGCAGGTAACCTAGTCCATGAAACGAAAAACTGTTGATTAAAAACTTGTAATTAAATATGCCACAGTAGAAATAAGTTGTAATTATACATATGTAAAACAAAATATAAAATAGGATATTTTTCACAAATGTTAATATGCATTAAGTAATAGTTTTCAGGTAATGTCTAATTTTTAGGGTACTCATGCTAATAAATATTTTTAAAGATTTATTTATTACACGTAAATACACTGTAGCTGTCTTCAGACACACCAAAAGAGGGCATCATATCTCATTACGGGTGGTTGTAAGCCATGTGGTTGCTGGGATTTGAACTCAGGACCTTTGGAAGAGTACTTTGTGCTCTTATCCGCTGAGCCATCTCTTCAGCCCGCTAATAAATTTTTAATGAACATATTTTAAAAACACAAAGTTTGATGAAATCAGATATTCCTACTTAAAGTATTTCCTCATTATATGAAAGTTTAAACTATAAATCACGTTACTTTTTCCTAAAGGAGTAAGCCAGGAAATTTATTCCTTTACCCCAAGAATCTTCACTGTGTAATTGGCTAAATTGTATCTCGGGAGGGATGAAGACATTGGAATGAGATGTTCACATCTAAGGTATTTTCAATACTGTTAGTATAATGTAATAAACCATTTAAAAAATGACAAGGCAGATATGGTTGCATTGGCACGTCAAACCACAAAGTGGCTGCCAGCATACATATGTTTTTCATGACTGGGTGCCACAAGACCACACCTCTTCACAGACTCCAAGGAGTTGAGCACTGAAGTGACCAGCTCCTCAAAAGCTGTTGCCTGGCCGGGTGGTGGTGGCGCACACCTTTAATCCCAGCACTTGAGAGGCAGAGGCAGGCAGATTTCTGAGTTTGAGGCCAGTCTAGTCTACAGAGTGAGTTCCAGGACAGCCAGGGCTATACAGAGAAACCCTGTCTCGAAAAAAAAAAAAATAATAATAATGACTAGCTCCTTGATGAGGGATCAACTCTGGGCCAGACAGCACTGCCACTGGCCCCAGCCAATGATGCCTTCCAAGCCCTGCACATTGAGCCCTTCTCCAGCCTCCAAAGTTTTCAGAAGTGATGAAGCCACAGGATTCTAGACACAGTGCCAGTGAACAAGCTATGCAATCAAGGGCCCCACACCCATCCCCTAGAGGCCCATTCCACCAGTTAGATTTTACTGTCAAATGATTACTAGAGAATTGCTTTTAGTTTTCTTTCCTTAGCTGAAGTTAGTTTTTTTTTTCTCTTTTAAATCTATTTATTTATACAGGTTCCCACTATGTACCCCTGGCTGGCCTTAAATTAAGAGATTAGCCTGCCTCTGTCTCCCAAAATTAAAGACATGTGGCATGATCCAGGGCCTTTTTTGTTGTTTGTTTTGTGTTTTTGTTTTTCTGTCTTATAACTCCTTTAGTATCCAATAGCATATAGTAAGGGACTGCTCTATGCATGTGGGAATGCTTCTGGAGAAAAATGAAGGACATCTCCACAAACTTCACTTGCTCATTTTCCTTGTCACTGTTTTTGTTTGTTTGTATGTTTGTTTGTATTTTGTTTTTTAAACAGGGTCTCACATAGCTCATACCAGCCTCAAAGTCACCATGTAGCTAACTGATAGCCTTGAACTCTCAATCTTCCTGCCTCTGCCTTCCAAGTGCTGGGATTATAGTCCTGCACCACTGTGCTAGATCTGTTTATTCTTTTGTAAAGATTACCAGACTATCATTAAAGTAGAGATTTGTGTCTGTCTATGTTTTTTAAAAATGAGGTTTTGAGTGTACCTTGTAAGGAAAAGGACCAATATGTGGGTTTTTAAAAAAAAAATTTTAGGGGGCTGGAGAGATGGCTCAGTGGTTAAGAGCACTGACTGCTCTTCCAAAGGTCCTGAGTTCAAATCCCAGCAACCACATGGTGGCTCAAACCATCCATAATAAGATCTGATGCCCTCTTCTGGTGTGTCTGAGGACAGCTACAGTGTACTTACATATAATAAATAAATAAATCTTTTTTAAAAAGTGTTTAGGAACTTTAAAACTATGTGTGTACATGTTCTTGTTTATCTATGTGGATATATGTGCAGGTGTCTGAGGAGGCCAGGTGTCAGATAGGGAGTTTGTGTTACAAGTGGTTTATAGCTGCCAGACGAGGGTGCTGGCAATGAAGCACGTATCTATAAGACCAGCACAAGCTCTTTAACCTCTGAGCCATGTTGTTTTGTTTGTTTTGTTTTGTTTCCATTAACTTAGGAAATCTGGATTCTAAACCTGAATGAGCATAAACTACTGGAGTGCTCAGGGACCCTCTTAATTTCATTTGTAAAATAAACTTAAATGAGATGATTTCTAAGGGTGCCCTCTAGTTCTAGAATGTATTAAACTTGCTGTCAACAAATATTTTGTGCTGGTTGTGGTGGAGCCTGCCTGTAATCCCAGTACTCTGGAAGTGGAAGTCAGAGGATGTTGAGTTCCAAGCCAGCCTGGACTACATTGAAAGACACTTTTTTTTTTTTTTTTTTTTTTTGGTCTCCTTTGTCATTTTAATTGAAGCACTGCGAAAGACACTTTCAAAAACAAAAAAAAACATTTTGCCTACTGTCCTTTCCATCCATATACACTCCTAGAAAAGAAAAAAGACACTGTACTGGTTGGTTTTGTGTGTCAACTTGACACAAGCTGGAGTTATCACAGAGAAAGGAACCTCCCTTGAGGAAATGCCTCCATGAGATCCCGCTGTAAGGCACTTTCTCAATTAGTGACCAAGGGTGGGAGGGGCACTTGTGGGTGGTGCCATCCCCAGGCTGATAGTCTTGGGTTCTATAAGAAAGCAAGCTGAGCAAGCCAGGGGAAGCAAGCCAGTAAGTAACATCCCTCCATGGCCTCCGCATCAGCTGCTGTGTCCTGACCTGCTTGAGTTCCAGTCCTGACTTCCTTTAGTGATGAACAGCCATGTGGAAATGTAAGCTGAATAAACCCTTTCCTCCCCAACTTGATCATGTTGTCTGTGCAGGAATAGAAACCCTAAGACAGACACAAAGAAATAATAAGATCTCATTTCCCCACCTCCTCCCCTAGACTTCCTGGGTCTCTGAATTATGCTGGAAGTTCTTTTGGCATTAATTATAGCCATTTTAAAAGTAGAAGCACAGGGCTGTCTGCTTGGGAGGCACACGGAGGGAGTACTTAAAAATTCTAATGCTTGATTTTGTTTTTCGGGGCTCTTTGCAAGGGTGGCTATGGGTGGGTCTGTACCAAGAGAGCAGCTCCAGTCCCTTGGTTCTGTCTTTAGCCTCTCAATGTCTCCCTCGGATAATACACTCAGCAGCTTTCAAGTTCAAAGCATCAAAAAGCAGTGATGAGCAACAGGAAGCATTTTCTGTATTGCTGTATGGACATACACAGCAACACAAACTGAAATAGAGTGAAACCCACACACTATAGGCAGAGTCATACTAAAGGGCAAGATCATTAATCATACTAGCTGGTCTCCTAATCAATGAGTTGTTTCAAAACCAACTCACAGGTGAAGCTGAGTAAAAGGACCATGTATTCATAAAAGCATAACACACTGAAGAGTGCAATGTACCTCTGAAACCTTAAAAAATATTGGTAGTGCCTGGGCACTGCTTCCAATGATTGGGACTGACTCCCTCTGGATGGGCCCTGGGTATCAGTATTTCTTGTGGTTCTTTTGATACTGCTGTACAGGAAGACCTAAAAAGCATGGAACAAAAGCATCTTATTGCCCAAAATAACTTAAGTTTGGGTTTTTACAAATGAATTCAAGAAAAAAAAAGATCAGTTTTTGAGAGCCTCTTTGTGTGCCTCCGACTGCATCAGCAGAATGAACTCAACTGCAGAATAAACATCAAATTTCCCTTACTTTGCCAGACAGTGGTGGCACACGCCTTTAGTCCCAGCACTTGGGAAGCAGAGGCAGGTGGATTTCTGAGTTCCAGGCCAACCTGGTTCCAGGAACAGCCAGAATAAATAGGAATGAGTTCCTGGACAGCCAGGGCTATACAAAGAAACCCTGTCTCGAAAAACAACAAAACAAAAATCTCTTAAATTTCCCTTACTTTGTATTTTTGAGCAAACATTTTAATGATAGAAAATAGGTGGGAGGCAGAAGTAGGTGGATTTCTGAATTCGAGGCTAGCCTGGTCTACAGAGTGAGTTCCAGGACAGACAGGTCTATACAGAGAAACCCTGTCTCGAAAAACCAAAACCAAAACCAAAAAGAAAAAAGAAAAAGAAAAAGAAAATAAGCAATCCTTGATTTGGTAGCTCTTGAGTTGTTTTGTTTGTCTTTTATATGGGACACCTGCACATTAGTGTTTGATCCATCTTGCAGGGTTGAGGATCAAACCCAAGGAGGGGCTCCCACATACTAGATGGCTACCCTGTCCCTGTCCCTGAGCTACAATGCCCATGCCTCTTTTGTATTTGTTTCTGTATTTCATTCTAACCTGATCAAGGAAAGTTTTTGTTTTGGGGTTTTTTGGTTTGGTTTGGTTTTTTTGTTTGTTTGTTTGTTTGTTTTTTGTTTTTTGTTTTTGAGACAGGGCTTCTCTATGTAGTCCTGGCTATCCTGGAACTCACTCTGTAGACCAGGCTGGCCTCAAACTCAGAAATCCGCCTGCCTCTGCCTCCCAAGTGTTGGGATTAAAGGCATGTGCCACCACTGCCCAGCAGAAAAGTTCTTATTCAGGCAGATTTGCAAGGATGGGAAGAATGGATAACTCTAAAGAAATCTTTTATAGATATGTTGTAAGGTTTGTTGTTGTTGTTGTTGTCGTCTTAGCATCAGACAGCATTTTTATAATACTTCTATTTGGCTACCTTTGCTTGTCCAACCAGTTAGCCCCGTGTGCTCAAATAGTCCCTGAACCCTCTTTGTTGTGTCAATGAAATTTGCAAATTTCTTGTTGTTTTGACAATCTCTCAAAGACTATCTCTCATGATACATACCCCCACCCTATCCCTGTGTCAGTCCTGTATTTTGTCTGTTTCAAAGTTTTCAAATCACATTAGTGGGGTGGGTGATATAGGGAAAACCATACCTTGCTAATTACTGTTGGGTGGTCAAATAATATCTACATGGACTCTAATTCTAAATTTTTTTTCTTTTCTGGTTTGTGACTGCAGTGTCATTAGATGCTCCAGCCAGGGTAACATGACTAGTTAGTGGTGTGTTGTTCTGAAATGATGTTGATTCAGTCAGACCACTCTTCTTGGCAGTAACATTTTCCTCATTTCAAGGGTGTTGTGCAATTCACTTGTAACAAGTCTCCATTATGCTGCCCTCCAGCACTTGCTTAGGAAGCTGGGAGGGTTGCCATTCCCACAGAGCCCATTAAAGGATAAGAATGACAACCGTAGCATGAGTCATAATGATACAACATTGAGGGCCTGACAGGTCTCTCCACGTTAGGTGACTCTGGATCCATCCATTCATTCCGGAGAGCAGCTTACGCCTCTGGAAAGTGGGCTAAACAGTCTCTAAATCTGAATGACCAATTCAAGTCCTCAGGGAAAAAAATTCCTTTGCCTTAAAGCAGCAGTCAGTTCAACCTTGGATTTTTTTAAAGGACTATGATGGTCTAAAGATCTGTGTCTCTCACAGATATCTTATGTTGAAATCCTAATCCCGAGTGTGATGTATCTTGAAGGTAGGGCTTTGGGAAGCATTTAGTTTAGATGAAGTCATAAAGGTGGAGCCCTCATGATAGCATTAGTAGCCCTGTAAGAAGAGAGAAGAGACAGAAAGTAGCTCTCTCCCCACTACTCACCATTTGAGAATTCGGTGAGAAAGCAGCCCTCTGCAAACCATGAGGAGAACCATAACTCCTAGACAGAACCAGCTTTCACACTGACCTTGAACTTCCTGGCTTCCAGAACAGTGAGGATGTTGATTTCTGACATCTAAGCCACTCATACTTTACTGTGTCAGCCCAAACAATGAATACAAAGGGAAGCAGGATTCTGTGACATTTAGTACTTCAAGAGATAAAATCATCCCTTAAAACACATATACGGGGAGCTGGAGAGATGGCTCAGTGGATAAAGTCAACTTGCCACCAAGCCTGACAACATGAGTTTGATCTCTGCGATCCACATAGGTGGAAAAAGAGAACTGACCTATATACACAAATAAATATTAAAAAACCCCACACATTTAAGAATGGAGTGTTTGATTTACTCATTATATCAATACAAACATACCAAACTCTCTATTAATTTACTCTTTTATTTAATCTGTTTTGGATGTCTTCTACATCTGTTATGTCTAGCTCATTGCTTTCCAAAGATGCAAAGTATATGCAGCACTGATGCGTGATAACTTAGCCGATCTCCAAAAGATGGACATTTAGATTATCCCCATCTTTTACTATTACAAAAGCAAACAAACAAACATTGCTGTGAACATCCTAGGGACATGTCACTATAGTTCTGTAAGAGAGCCATGCACTTGGGAGTTGAACTATTGATAGATTCAAATATCTCCCCTAAAATGTACTGCTTCCCAACTGTAAACTATAAACTGATACTATAGTTCCCAACTGTAAGAGAGCTACATATGCATCAGAAACAAGTTGTCTTCACAATGGACTCCCCAAACTATTGCTTCCCTCTTCTATCCACTAGAAACAAACAAACTTGCTATTACTAGCACAAAGCCAGGTGTCAGCATTGTGTTTGAAACAATCCTGAGTCCAGTAAAGCAGGGGCTGCCTTATCTTGTGCTGCCGCCACTTCCTCCCACAGCCTGCACAGGAAGATGTGGATTGACTTCGCCAAAGCCAGCTGGCTGGAATTTTCCAGAGGTGCTTGAAGCAGAGCGTGGATATTGCTTCTGGCATAGATAATCTGTTGCTGTGGGCAGGTCTCTTCAAACGGGGTCCTCTTAGCATCAGCCTGAGTGGATGAACATAAGATACAAGGCAATTGGTGCTACACTTCCCTAAACCTCCGATCCAAATCTTCCTAACTGAGGTTCTTGCCAACAGCCCTACTGCAGCCTGGTGACAGGTCAGTTGACAGAAAAAAGGAAAATTTTCACAGCCGTAAGAGTCTCAGCCTCTGCCGTAGCCTCAGATGTCTCCAACCACCACCTCTTGATAAACCAGGTGCTTACAACATTCTGGGTGCCTACTTAAGTTTTCAGTCCTCATGCCTGTTTCTTTTCAAAGCTGTCTTCACTAGACTCAACTAGGGCAGTCAGCGGTCCTTAAACTTACTGTGCATTTCCTGTTCTCTGTCTCGAACCGCAGACCTGTCAGAACCCTATCCAGCTCGGTAGGCCTCGCTCAAAGCCTCCTTCACACTCCTAATTCCACTAAGAAGTGCACACACGTCTTTGCATAAGAGTTATTTACTCTGTGGGGTGTCTATGGGTATGGGCTTCTTTATACATTGCCACCAAGTGGTCCTACACATTGCAGGGAATGAGGCAGGAAGACGAACTCAGCTGGCTATTCACTCACAAGGGAAAGATGAAAAATAATCCTTCTGGTCTCTCTGGGCTGGTGTCCTGAGCGGACCTTGGGTGCAAGCTCTGCAGCCAGTCCCACAACACCCAGAGGAAGCCTCACTCCCAGGTGCTCTGAAACTCTCAGGATCAGAGGTGAGGAGGACCTAACATCTGTCCCAACACTGGGAGTAACTGGGACCAGCGGGACCAGGCACACAGGAACTCTGCCAGCAGAGTGGCTCAGGTTCCTTCCAGTCTTTCTGGGCTGGTGTCCTGAGCAGACCTTGGGCGCAGGCTCCGCAGCCAGTCCCAACACCCAGAGGAAGCTTCTGCACTCCCGGGTGCTCTAACAAGCCCAGGGTCATAGGATCCCAGAATCAGAGTTCTGATACAACCAGGATCACAGGAAGGATTGACTCCAGTCAGAATTAGCAAGGGCAGGTAGCACTAGAGATAACCAGATGGCGGGGGGTAGGGGGCAAGCAAAAGAAAATAAACAACACAAACCAAGGTTACTTGGCATCATCAGAACCCAATTCTCCCACCATAGCAAGTCCTGGACACACCATCACACCAGAAATGCAAGATTCAGATATAAAATCACTTATCATGGTGATAATACAGGACTTTAAGAAAGACATAAATAGTATCCTCAAAGAAATACAAGAGAACACAGGTAAAGAGCTAGAAGCTCTTAAAGAGGAAACTCAAAAATCCCTTAAAGAACTACAGGAAAATACAATCAAACAGGTGAAGGAAATGATCAAAACCTTCCAGAATCTAAAAATGGAAATAGAAACAATAAAGAAATCAGAAAGAGAGACAACACTGTAGATACAAAACCTAGGAAAGAAATCAGGAATCATAGATGCAAGCATCACCAACAGAATACAAGAGATAGAAGAGAGAATCTCAGGGGCAGAAGACACCATAGAAAACATTGACACAGCCGGGCTGTGGTGGCGCACGCCTTTAATCCCAGCACTTGGGAGGCAGAGACAGGTGGATTTCTGAGTTCGAGGCCAGCCTGGTCTACAGAGTGAGTTCCAGGACAGCCAGGGCTACACAGAGAAACCCTGTCTCGAAAAACCAAAAAAAAAAAAAAAAAAAAAAAAAAAAAAAAAAAAAAAAAAAAAAAAGAAAAGAAAAGAAAAGAAAACATTGACACAACTGTCAAAGAAAATGCAAAAAGCAAAAAACTCCTAACCCAAAACATCCAGGAAATCCAGGACACAATGAGAAGACCAAACCTAAGGATAATAGGTATACAAGAGAGTGAAGACTCCCAGTGTAATGGGCCAGTAAATATCTTTAACAAAATTGTAGAAGAAAACTTCCCTAACCTAAAGAAAGAGGTGCCCATGAACAAACAAGAAGCCTACAGAACTCCAAATAGACTGGACCAGAAAAGAAATTCTTCCCGTCACGTAATAATAAAAACACCAAATGCACTAAACAAAGAAAGACTTTTAAAAGCAGTAAGGGGCCGGGCGGTGGTGGTGCTCGCCTTTAATCCCAGCACTTGGGAGGCAGAGGCAGGTGGATTTCTGAGTTCGAGGCCAGCCTGGTCTATAGAGTGAGTTCCAGGACAGCCAAGGCTACACAGAGAAACCCTGTCTCGAAAAACAAACAAAAAAAAACAAACAAACAAACAAAAAAAAAAAGCAGTAAGGGAAAAAAGGCAAGTAACATATAAAGGCAGGCCTATCAGAATTACGGTGGACTTCTCACCAGAGACTATGAAAGCTGGAAGATCCTGGCCAGATGTCATACTGACCCTACAAGAACACAAATGCCAGCCCAGGCTACTATATCCAGCAAAACTCTCAATTACCATAGATAGAGAAAACAAGATATTCCATGACAAAACAAAATTTACACAATATCTTTCCACAAATCCAGCCCTACAAAGGATAATAGATGGAAAACATCAACATAAAGAGCAAAACTACACCCTAGAAGAAGCAAGAAAGTAATCTTTCAACAAATCCACACAAATCTAATTCCACCTCATACAACAAAAACAACAGGAAGTGACAATTACCTTTTCTTAATATCTTAATATGAAAATTAATATTACCAACATATCCTAAGCGATTGAAATCCAAAAATATGAGGAATTAGAAATTTGTTGATTGTCATCCAATGGTCTCTCTAATTTGGTAATTGTAGAAATAGATCCAACACTGTACAATCTATATATACTTTCAGCTGTTCGTGATAGTGTCTTCCTGTGTACAACATAAGGGTCTTGAAATCTTGCCTCTCCTATCTCAGCCTCTCTATTAGTAGTATTGTTTATTTCATGTCTTTATAACTATATTATGGTTTTCAGAACAGCTTACATATTTTAAAAGTATTTATATACCCAAAAGAAACATAGACAATTAACTTGGGAGGTGGCTTGTAAGAGAACAACAAAGAGTGAGACTGAATGCTTTGCTCGGCATTTGTAGCTCTTGTATCAAGTTTGAAGAAGAGGACTTTACAAGTTACTCTTTCTCTGAGATGAATGCTTTTCCAAATTATCACAGCCAATGAACCAGATTCTTACCCACACCTAATGTCTGTGCCACCCTCCAAATAGAACCATTGTTCACTGAAACAGTTGGTGAATGACTTTATGGATAGACCATCTTAATACACACACCATTTCTTAAATGAATGTAACCTGTTCTCTGTGGCTTGAGAATAAAGTCACTCACTCATGTCAAATAGTTTTGACCATTGCAGGAAGTCTGTATCCAAAAATCATGCATACAATTCATTTCTTGGTGCAGCAGAACTGTCAACTCTCAGCTTAGCTACAATGGAGGTAAAATCCTTCGGTGATTTGAGGGTCATTGAAGTACAGCCTTATTACAATGAAATCTAATGTCTAAAAATTGTTCTTATTATTACTAACTAGTACCCTCAGAGCTCCCAGGGACCCAACCACCAATCAAGGACTATACAGGGTGGGACTGAATGTTCTGGCAGCATGTGTATAGTAGAGGACTGCAAATTTGATCATCAATAGGAGGAGAGGACCTCGGCCTTGTGAAGGTTCTGTGCCCCAGTGTAGGGGAATGCCAGGGCCAAAAAGTGGGAGAGGGTGGGGTGGCAGGCATGGGGAGGGGGGAGGCAAAAGAAGTTTGTTCTTGTTGTTTTTGTTTGTTTCTTTGTTTGTTTTTTGGAGGGGAACCTGGGAAAGGGAAAATTTACATGTAAATAAATTATTTAATGGGGAAAAAAAAAAAGAATTATCCCAAGTGCTCTGTACACATTCAATAAAATATAAATGAAAAAAAAAATTGTTCTTATTTTGGGCTTGTACCACAGTAAGAGCCAAGATTTTAAACTCTACTAAATACAAAACAAACCAACAAAAAGACTTTACATATTTATGTTCATTTAAGAAAATACTGGTAATGATGTATATTATTTTGAAGTATACAGTTAATATGTTTGGAGTTATTTGAAATTTATACTGAGAAAAATGTATGTATTTGCAGTATTGTTATAGACAAGCATCTACATAACACTGTTAAATTGATTGTTTTATATCAAACAACTTTTATAATACTCATTTTTATTGTTATAATATTTTATAAATTTTAAGGAATATGACAAAAAAGATATTGTAGGTATTGAAGGGGGGGTCTCTGGGAGGAGTTGAGGTACAAAAGGGAAACAAGAATGTGATTTAATTCTATTTACTTAAAATATATTTTTAAATGTTAACAAATTCAGACAAATTGAAATCATGTAACTTTTCTCATCATAATGCAGTAAAAGTTAAAAAAGAAAAAGAAAGATGAAGAATAGAATGCCTTGCAGACTGCCTGCTGTAAAGACCTGGAATTGGCCACCTTTTTGTGCATGTATATTCTTGTTGGGACATGAAAAACATGCATAGGCTATTCTTACTTATGTTCATGTGATTGCAGGTGCATGTCTCTGTGTGGCTGTGCTTGCATGAGTGTGTGCGTATGAAGGCCAGGGGATAACCCCAGTGGTCCTGCCACAGGTACTACATTTTGTTTTGAGACAGGCTCTTACTATCCAGAGCCTTGGCTGCTCTGGAGCTCTGGAGCTCTGACTGCCTCTGCCTCTCAAGTCTTGGGTTTAAAGTCATGTGCTGCCACCCCTGGTCATTTTTCAGGAGGGTCTATGAGCGGGGTTGGGGGTGGGGGGGATGTGTTAGCAATGAAGTCTGCAGGCTGTGGGTTTCTGTTTAGAGATGGTTCTCTGGATAGTGACCAAGGGGAGAAGAAAAAGATGTAGCCCAGGATAGCCTCAAACTACTGATTGCCAATCCTCTTACCTCTCTATTAAATATTCTACCAAAACATGCTCCACAACTGACAGACACTGTGGTTTTTTTTTTTTAAATATGGTATGCGCAGTGTGTGTGTGTGTGTGTGTGTGTGTGTGTGTGTGTGTGTGTGTCTACATGTGCCAAAACTGGGTAAGAGGAGATCAGAAGAAAACTCACAGGAGTTGGTTCTCTCCTTCCACCCTTATGTGGGTTCCGTCAGTTCTGGATCTCAAACCAAGGCCAGCACAAACCTTTACCCACTATGCCATCTTGCTGCTCTCTCCCTTTTTTTTTTTAATCAATCAATCAATTAAATAAATAATTTAGAGACAGGGTTTTTCTGTGTAGCTCTGGAAGTCCTGGAATTTGTTCTGTAGACCAGGCTAGCCTGGAACTCAGAGATCTGCCTGCTTCTGTCTGGTTCCTTCCCCACCCGAAGTGCAGGGTTTAAAGGCCAGCGTCACTAAGCGCCACAGCCCTCCTACCCATTTTGAGTAGCTTACCAGCTGGCCAGGGAGGCCTGCTATTCAGCAGCCTGTCTCCACCTCCTCATTACTGGGATTAAAGCATGTGTCAACACAGCTAGCTTTTAAAATATGGATTCTGAGGATTGTACTTAGGTCCCTGTGCAAGGCAAGTACTATATACGAACGGAACTATTTCCCCAGGCCCATGCCACACTTCTTTTTTTTTTTTTTTTTTTTTCAAGACAGGGTTTCTCTGTATAGCCCTGGTTGTCCTGGAACTCACTCTGTAAACCAGGCTGGCCTCGAACTTAGAAATCTGCCTGCCTCTGTCTCCCAAATGCTGGGATTAAAGGCGTGTGCCACCACTGCCCGGCTCCATGCCACATGTTTTCTTAAAAAAAAAAAAAGAAAAAAGAAAAAAAAGAAAAAAAAACTTTATTGAGTATCAAGAAAGAATTTATTAATAGGAAAAATATTGGTGTTCTCAATATCAAAATGGTACAATTTGTGTGTATTTCAAAAGTTGCAATATCAAGACATCTTTCTTTATTCTTTTTGTTAAAATACAAGAACTAGGATGTAAAAGCACAGGGTTTTTCTATGCCCTCCTTTGTTCTGACATAATGACAAAAAAACAAAACAAAACAAAACAAAACTGGTGTATCTGGTGTATTTATTAAAAGCTTCAGGCACTAGGCTGGGCAGGATTCTGAGCATTTCTAACCTGACTAGGTGAGCCTGGCCTACTTCGCAATCACTTCCCAGCCACATGGTGTTACCTGCCATCTTGGTCTCCCCCAGTCTCCTTCTTCTCAAAGGAGACTCGCTAGCGACTCTTCACCTGGGACCCTCCTCTCACTGGGATTGGACCCTCCTCTCACTGGGATTGGA
>JADRCD010189951.1:18921-29935 GCA_019843815.1 Montemys delectorum
CTGGGATTGGACCCTCCTCTCACTGGGATTGGACCCTCCTCTCACTGAGGTGGGACCCTCCTCTCACTGGGATTGGAAGTCTCCCTTAACTCTCCTCCCCAACTATATAGGCTGATCAGATCTTTAATGACCAATCAGAAAACGATGGGGAACAAAGTTTTACAAAATAAGGATTCAGGAAATGCTTCATCTTAATGACAATATCAAAATCTGGACTACACCCCAGACCCCTGGGTACAGAAATCTATATAGGAATACACAGCGCACAAAAACACCTCCCAACACTGGAAAACCTTGGCAGCTCGTTACTGGTATAAAGCTTAAAATCTAAGTCTGGAAAAGACCTATTTGAAAGTTTATATTTTAACAAGTTCCATACATGAGAATATTGAAGATCTTTTCTTGTCTTTAGGCACTTGGACTCCTTATTTTCGATAAGATTTTTCTGTTAATCAACCAGATTTCGAGTCTCAGGTCTTTGCCATTTGCTACCATACCACCCAGCCTCTTTTGAGGTAAGGAACATACTCTCTTTATTCTCCTCTGCAGAGGAACCAGTAATAATCTTTATTGCATAGTGGGCCGTCAAGAAATTCATGTTTATGATGATGAAGAAATACCTTGAGAGAAAGTGACTTCATGTGTGTTACGTTTTTATTTTAAAACACCACCACCTGCTTGGTAGAAGTCATGTTCAGGAAGTATTCTTTCTTTCTTGCCTGGTTCCTTTCACTTGCTCACCCAGCTGGAGCTAACAGGTGTGGCTCCACATGGAGGCATGTGCCTGCTTGTGCTTGGTATCATCTGAGAAACTCTCAGAGACATTGCTCACACAAAGTATTATAAAAATATTTTCCCATTCCCATAACTGGCTGCTTAAATTTTTTTTTTATTGTTACCTTTCTTTTTGGATTAAGTAAGGACCCTGTTATTGCAGAGGGCAAGTATTTTACATTATACTTAACTAATGTCCTCTTATCTCTGAACGTCCACAGCATTTAGAATATACCTTTCATGACTTCACTCAGTGTGGTGTACTGGGAATATCATTCTTTCTCATTTTCCAAGCCACTTCCTGTTGTTTCCAACACCTGGACTGCTGGGTGCATAGGAAGTCCTTAAACATGTTGTCAAATCTAATTTAAGCAGCTGTTTCCTTAAGACCTAAGATGCTAAAACTTAAGATGCTAAGGAGCATCTAAAAAAGTGAGCCACGGGATGTAAAGAGTTGCATCAAATGTCCTACTTGCTTGGCTTCTGCACTGGGAACAACAACCACGGAAGACAAACTTAGTCTCATCTTTGTTAACCTTGACCTGTGGCTTACCCTAAGCAGGCTCTGGTCAGGGGAATTGCTCTCAGTAACTAACAGTATGTCAGGGACAGAATCAATCCTAATATCATAGTCCTGTTCCAGCTCCAAAGAGACTGAACTTGCTTTCTAAGGAGAGGACCTATATTATACACATTTGTCTTAAGATTCTTGGAGCAGTCGGTGAGTTGGCTGGGAGTTGCACCTTTTAAAAAAAATAAAGTTTATAAAAATTGCTCAGAGGTTCTGGAAGTGTGGCACATAACAGAAAACGACAGTCAGCAAAATATGTAATGTTTACCAGGAGCCACATACTCTCCAAATCATTTAGTATGTATTAGCCCATTTGCTATCCCCAGCAATACTGAGGCAGATACTTTTTTCTCATTTCCATCTTACAGATGAGGAATTCAAAAGCACGCCGTTTTGTGACTCGTCCAAAGTGGCACAGTTCCAGAGTCCACGCTTTTAAATACTATATCCTGGTCGTTTAAATGAAAACGAATATTCATCTTCCTCTGAGCGTATTTTAATAGCAGATTGCCCCACGTGTAGTCCCTTACTAGATTGTCCCTAACCCGCAGGGCCACCGCTCTTGTAGCAAAGCGTCCGGTGCAACTTCGGTCACAAGGGGGCGCCGCTGCCATGCATCCTGGTGACCCTCCGGCGTGCATCCGAGGGGGCGGAGCCTGAGCTGGGCGGGGCCCGGCAGGCCGCCCACGGGGTAGCTATCCCGGCGGGCCGCGCGCGGCGGTGTTTGAATGGCTGTGAGTGGGGCCCGGCTAGGGATCGGAAGGACGCTCTGAGCTGCCGGGCGCGGTTCATCAGCACAGTGGCTGAGCTCCGGCGCTGCGGTACCATGAGGCGCCGGTAAGTGACGGCCGGACCGGGTTGGGACCTTCGCTGCTGCTCGTGCGGCAGGCTTCTCGAGCAGCTGGCCCGGCCCACCTGCAGGCCCCGCGGCAGCGGCCTTTCCCGGGCTAGGCGGCGGGGTCGGGGCGGGGCGCAGACGGGTGGGGCCCCCGGTCTCCCGCGGAGCCCCCGGGCGAGCCGTAGTTGGGAGGTTGGAGCTGCAGGCCTCTGGGGTCCTGGCCGGAGAGGCGTGGATCAAACCTGCTGTCATTATTTATCTACGGGTGGAGTCGACATCTACACCCTACAGGGAAAGACAGGACGCGTGAGAAGATTGCTGTGCGAGGACAGGTTTTCCCCAGAGCTGCCTAGGCCCAGCTAAGGCATTTCCTTATTTTCTGAGGAATTTTTGATTCCCAGACAGATCGGCTTTTGTTTCTCAGGACAGAAACTTGACAGAGCCGCCTAAGAATCATTGACTGTAACTTTTAAAACCCGGTTGTGCTTTCTGAAAAGTTACTCTGTAATTGTACCTAGGTGCTTAACTGGGCTTACGTATGGAGGTAACAAAGAGTTGATTTGTTTTGTACTGCTGGCTTATAAAGTTCCTTGAAAACATCTATATCAATTTCTTGGCAGATCTGGAGAAAAAAGTAACTAGAAGAGATATAAGTTCTATAATTACTGTCAATTTCGTACTTACCGAGCATTCTGAGACACCAGTCCACCTAATAATATCTGAAACTTATACAAAATCATTCAGGAGTTTTCTTCTTTCTTTTAAATCAGCTTCTTCAAGCCAGAAGTTTCTGCAAGGAGTCTTTTTAGTTGGCTAGTAGCTGGACTTGTAATAGACCATAAGGAGTGATACTTATTTATTTTGTTGCTGTTTTGGAATGGGTAGTATCATCATTTGGACAAGGGAAAAAGGCACGGGGAAGTCAAGTACCTTAGGTAGAGTTACATAGTTATTTGCCCCACGGAGGCCTCCTCTGCCTTCTCTTACTAATGTCCTAAGTGTTGTTTCAGTTACTTGAGCTTCGGAGATATTTATATGAGTACACCTTTGTGTACACATATATGAATCCACACACCAACCACATTCTCTACTCATGTTGACCACACTTAAGTTTTGTGTTTGAGCCAAAAAAAAAAAAAATGTTTCTAAGGTAAATAGAATTAAGTTTTATGGCTTCATTTTTTTTTTGAAGACTGTAGAGAACAGCTGGAAACATGATTCTTTAAAACTGGGTACACTATTTTGTATTTGGAATGAATGTACTTAATAACACCTTATGAAGAAATACACCTCAAGAGCACAAGCTACCTCAAGTGGTCAGCACTTACTCATATGGAAACCTTGAAACTTCATTCAACGATTACTAAGGTTTTGATTGCTTCAGTGTCCAGCACAGTACTGGATCCAGTGAGCTATATTCAAGCAATGTGCCAGGCAACAGATACTAGGGAAGTTAGTTTGGTGTGAGATTAATTACAAAACAATGTAGTCTTCTTCATTGGTGCGGTGATTTATGGTGATCTGAACTGAGTAAAGCTGCTATAGAGCTAAAAATTGAAGGGCTTATGTAGGACATTTAATAGAAGGGAAGGCAGGGTATGTGAGGGAACTGTTCAAAGACTAGGAATCCAGAATAAAAATTACTTTTATTGGGAACAGTAAGCCTGGCCTTTTTAAAAGTTCATATTGGTTAACATCATATGAAATAAGACTGGGAAATGTTGTAAATGAGACATGTCATAGAGGTCTGATGCACACAGAGTTCTCAAGCACACAAAGATTTGGGAATTTGTAAAAATTTGTTTCAGTGGCTCTCAATTGGGTGAAGTTTTCTCCTTCGTAGAATATTTGGGGTTGTCAAACTTAAGGAGAGGGTGATACTGTCAATCTACTGACCGTAGGCTGGGGTACTTATAAACACCCTACATCACACGGACCCCATAAGAAACAGTCACTCCAAGCGCCAGTGGTGCTGTGGTTGCGAAAGCCTAATTTTAAGTTGTTGGTTATGTGGCTGGCTTCCATTCACATATGCTATAGGTAAGTATGAATGATAGATTTTAGGAACATTTCTAGTCTTTATAATGACATTAGGAGTGGTTTAGAACTCTCCCAAAGGCTGTTCCAGTCCTGGAGGAGAGATGTGTAGGAACATTAAGAATGCAAAAATTAAGGTAGAACCACTTAAATTTTATTTTATCTAAATGTAAAGATAACAAAGGTTCATTTGAAATAGAAAACGAACATAATAGAAAATAGAAAACAGAACATAAGCAAAAATCATAAGGCCTAGCAGGATGGTTCAGTGGCCAGAAGTGCTTGCCTTTCAAGTCTGATGACCTGAGTTTGATTCTCGAATCCACATTAAAAGAACAAAAGAGACCCCAAGAGGTAGATGAGGTGTCATAAGTCTATAATCTCAGTCAGACACTCTAATAGGAGGCTTAGGAGAGATGGGAGAAGCTTGAGGACCACTTCACCTGCAGTATTATTACAGCATGGTAAAAACAAGAGGGACTCTAGGGCCTGGAGAGATGGCTCGGTGGTTAAGAGCACTGACTGCTCTTCCAGAGGTCCTGAGTTCAATTCCCAGCAACCACATGGTGGCTCACAACCATCTGTAATGGGATTCAGTTCCCTCTTCTGGTGTATCTGAAGACAGCTGCAGTGTACTCATATTAAATAAAATAAATATTAGAAATATAAAAAAGGGGGGATTCTTCAGCAAGGTAGAAGTGGAAACCAACTCCCTAAAGTTATCCTTTGACCATTTTATTTGCACTCTGGCATTTGCATGCACACATAATATTTAATAAATAATTTAAAAATAATTTTTAAAAGTTTAAATAAATTACTTATAAATACTCCAGTAGAACAACTGTTAGTGTTTTGACGTATGGCTCCTTTTGAAGCTTTTTAAAGGCTGATAACTACTTTTCTTTTTATAAGACTAGGATTATGGGCTAGAGAGTCAGTTCAGCAGTTAAGAGCAGTTGCTGTTCTTGCAGAGAAACCAGGTTTAGTTTCCAACACACACATCAGATGGCTTATAATGTACTGTAACTCCAGTTCCAAGGACCCTATTCTGGTCTCTGCACATACATGTATGTGATACACATTCAGGAAAGCCTACACACATAAACTAATTAAAATAAGTACATTAAAAGTAAATACACACCTTTCCATTGTTTAAACAAATACTCTTTAGGGGACTGGAGAGATAGTTGATCAATGAAGAGTGCTTGTTCTTGTAGAGGACCTGGGTTCAGTTCCCCAGTACCAATGTGGTGGCTCACACCCATCCATAATTCCAGTTTTAGGCAATCAGATGCCATCTTCTGACCTCTGTGGGTGTCAGGCATACATGTAGTGCATGTACATACATACAGGCAAGTCACTCATGCATATAAAATAAACCTAAAAGAAAATAAAAGTTAAAAAATACTTTTACAGTCAGTCACAGTATTTGTATATATGACTGCACATCTACATATGTTGCTTTGAAATTGGAAATTTTGCTTTACATTCAGAAAAGACATTCAAAGGAAATAGTAGAACACAGTGATTGAGTGTGTGTGTGTGTGTGTGTGTGTGTGTGTGTGTGTAAAACAGCTGGAGATGTGGCAGAATGCTTATCTACCATGCACAGTGACCTAAGCTTGGTACTCAGCATTGCCAAAACAAAAAACAAAAACAAAAAACAAAAAAGAACGACTGGTGACTACATAGTTCTACATAGTAAGACCTTGTCTAAATAAATAAATAAGTCAGGATTAAAACTTCAGCATGTCCAAGGTTTGATGTTTGAGAAGCCAATAAAAGAACAGTGGAAACAGTGAAGTAAGTTGTATGCTTATAATTTTCATTCTGGAATGTGAATTGTATTCACATACACAACATAATGAGAGTGTTTGATCTGTAACTCACGATGTAAATGAGGCTGGGCTGGAATGCAGTGATCCACCAGATTCTGACTCCTAACTGATGGGGTTAAATATATGTACCACTGCACCTGGCTCCTACTGAGATGTAATGAGACCCTTACTGTCTATCAACTTAATCTTTCCCCACACTCCTGAAGTCAGTTGTGTTTCCTTGCTTTTACTTTTTTTTTTTAAATACTAAGTACATTTCAGGTGGCAAGCTTTCTGCTTCACTCTGTTTTCAAAATATTTTACTTTTTTTTTTTTTTAACTGTTGGTCATAAATCAAAGCCTTTAAAAGGCTAATTTTGAGTTTTTGTTTTTTAATGTACAGATTACACAGTTTTAAAAACTGACTATAAATCCCACCCTCACTTTTCCAAGGGGAATAGGAAATTATCTTTAAAAATATATGGTTCGTAGAGAATGTTATTAAAATATACCAATCAGTATGGCTATTTCATCATTCATTATGCTTGATTGCTGTTGTGTAAGTGGCCCCTTCAAAGTAATCTGTGATTGTAATTGTTAGTTTTTTGGTTGCTGTGACAAGTACCCAAAAAACAATTTAAGAAGAGAAAGGGGTGTGTATGCCTGGATTTGAGGTTTGAACTAAAGGTTGGCTGGATTCATAGCTTGGGTCTGAGGTAAGACACAGTATTGTGACAATGAGTGGGAAAAGACAGAAACAGACAACATATACAGAGAAACAAAGGAAGGGGCAAGATGGAGTGCCAAATGATAGGCACCCTGTGAATGACCCTACTTCTCCCAGTTTCAACCCACCTCCTGAAGTTTTCAGCACCTTCCAGAATAGCCCAGCCAGCTGGGCTCAATGCTTCAATACAGGACTCTGTAGGGAACAGTTCCCGTACAAAGTGTAACACTGACAGTGTAAGGGTTGTAGCTAGCTATTGAGAGGTATTTAAGTCATAAGCTCCGTGCCCCTGAGGAGGTTAATGTCATTGCTTCACTAGTGATTCTGTTGAGTTCCAACTGTGTTCTACCCTCTTTTGCTTACCTTTCCCCCACTTTCCTATTCATATTCCCTTCTCCCTTTTTTTGTAGGAAGAAAGCCTTCACTAGAGATGGCCTTTGAAGCTTTCCCAATCTACAAAATCACTTAAAACTTACTTGCTTTCCCTGTTGTTTCTGTTTTGTGTTGTTTCTGTTTGTTTTATAACAAGACTTCATTTTTGTGGGATAGACTGGCTTCAACCCATGACAATCTTTGTGTCTGAGCATCCTAGATGTGTATGGGAAGGGTAGAGGTCAGCCTTGGATGTTTCTAAGAATCTGTCCATCCTTGTTTTTTGAGATAGGATCTCACTGAGATCCGGGGCTTTCCAGCCAAGCCCCAGAGACCCACTTCTCTAGCACTATTCCTGCTGGTATTGGGTATCAAACACAGGTCTTCATGCTTACATGGCAAGCCCTTTACTAATAGAGCTATTGCCATATCTTCAGAAAGGCAGATTTTTAAAGGTATACCTTAAGCTAGGAGAATACTGTTTGGTGATTGGATAGGATCTAATTTGATTTTTCATTAGCAGGTTCAGTTATGCTGTACTTCCTGTTTCTTGCTCTCTCTAAGTATCTTTCGAAATATTTTTGTTAAATTTATTCTTGTTTTGAGTCATTTTGAGTGTAGAGATGGAATAAGGACTGCTCTGGAAGGTCCTTTCCCCTGTGACTCCTTTTTTCTTTATGTGCTATTCATTACCTGAAATTCTTTTGCCTTGAGCTAGTTTCCAAGATGCCTGTGACCTGCATGACTCCTTTCTCACTAATCGTAAGACTTCGTTTGTGGACCCATTGGTAGGCATTTTTTCTTGTCATGGCTCCAAGCCTACCTCTCCTGTTAGTAAGGAAGTATTCTCGGGCAAATCACTTGATCTCATCTATAAACTGAAATTACTCTGTGGTGACTATTTCTGGTTGTCAACTTGATTATATCTGGAATGATCTACAATCCAGAATTGGAGGGCACATATGTGATCTTAATCTTGAAGCTGGAAGATTCAGGTTTCTAACCTGGTTCTTGTGAGGGATAGTGGTTATGAAAAGCTTAGGCCTGTGCAAGGTCTTTAATCTGAGGAGACTGTGGCAAGGAGATCTCTGAGTTCAAGGTCAGCAACAAAGCAAGTCCCAGATCCAAATGTGATGGTACAGTACATACTTTAATCTGGGCCACACCTTCTGCTGGAGGCCCACATAGGGACATTGGAAGAAGGAAGATTCAGTCTTCTTTGACTGCTTGCACTTACTCGGCAGCACATCTATTGGAACCTATTTCTACAAAGACTAGCTCAAACAACTAACTTCATGGGACTGAGCAACTACTAGATTCTTAGACTTCCCATTCACAGCTGCCCATTGTTGGGTTAGTTAGACTATAGAGTGTAAGACATCACAATAAATCCCCTTAGTATATAGAGACATTCCATAAGTTTTGTAACTCTAGAGAACCCTGACTAGTACAGTCTCCAAGGTCTTTCCAATTATGAGAAGCAATGAATTTGTAAAATTCACTGAAATTTTCAAGGGGAGACTTTTGGAGAAGAAAGGAATAGTTTTTCACATGTTAGTGTGAATTGATAAGAATGATTTCTTCTGAAGTCATTTGTAAAAGTTTGCTCTCATAATTGGATTAGGGAGTGAATCAAAGGATGGAGTATTTTTTTTAAATACCAAGTATCCTTTTCTATTCTTTTCTTTTTTAAAAGACTTATTTAATTTATGTATGTGAGTACATTGTCAATGTCTTCAGACATACCAGAAGAGGGCATCGAATCCCATTACAAATGAATATGACCACTATGTAGTTGCTGGGATTTGAACTCAGGACCTCTGGAAGAGCAGCCAGTGCTCTTAACTGCTGAGCCAGCTCTGCAGCCCTGGGATGGAGTTTTAAATGCAGCTAGAACATAAGCATCTTGAAAACAAGGATCTCTGTGTTTGCTACCGTCAGACATTTACCTAGGGCCACAGCGGTAACTAACTCAGCATGTGCAGCTGATTTTTGTGTTAAGTGAATGAAGAAATAAAAGGATGGGTGAATGTTGAAGAAAAAGCAAACTTGTAAGACTAGTACACATATGCAAGAATAGTACACATGCTGCAATTACCTGGAAAGAAATCAGAATACAGACCAACCAGAATATAGCCCTGCAGTGTACAAGTGTTCTGCAGTGGTAGAAAAGCACCAACTCTTCCTGTGGCTACCTCTTCTTAATCCCCAAATATACTTTTGTTCATCTAGAAAAAAAATCTGAACACTGTTCCCTATACCATTTAATGATCATCATCAACAGACTATACTATTGTAGTAAAAATAAATCTTACAGAGTGACTAAAATTTGGCACTTTATCCATGGAGGATTCATAGCATAGTGGCTGAAAACTAATATCCATGGCCCTTTTGTTTTAGACATCCTAATTCTCAAGTAATAAATAGTATTTAAGAGTAGTTCTTCTTGGGGCTGGAAAGATGGCTCAGTGGTTAAGAGAAGAGCACTGACTGCTCTTCCAGAGGTCCTGGGTTCAATTCCTAGCAACCACATGGTGGCTCACAAACATCTGTCCTGGGATCCAGTGCCCTCTTCTGGTGTTTCAGAAGACAGCTACAGTGTACTCATATATCAAATAAATAAATCATTCTTTAAAAAGGGAGGGGGGCTAGAGAGATGGCTCAGCCGTTAAGAGCACTGACTGCTCTTCTGAAGGGTCTTGAGTTCAAATCCCAGCAACCACATAGTGGCTCTCAACCATCTGTAATGAGATCCGATGCCCTCTTCTGGTATGTCTGAGGGCAGCTACAGTGTACTTACATATAATAAATAAATCTTAAATAAGAGAGAGAAAAAAGAGAGAGAGAGAGAGAGAGAGAGAGAGAGAGAGAGAGAGAGAATAGTTCTTTAACCCCAGCACTCAGGAGGCAAAGGTAGGCAGATCTCTCTAAGTTTGAGATCAACCTAGGCTATGTAGGAGGTTCCAGGAAAGCCAGGGCTACATAGTAAAACCCTGTCTTTTTTTTTTTTAAAAAAAATATCTTTTATGTGATCCCTAAACTAGGCCTAATGATTACCTAATGGCTGGTATGGAAAAAGAAGTGATTCTTACCTAGCAAGTATGCTGTGAGATGAAGAGACATTGGCAGACTAGTTCTCAGCCTTTATGGGATGACATTCATTGAGTGAATTATCTGTTTACTGAAACTCCATATAAATACTTTTAATCTTTTTGACAGATGTGTTCGGAAACTCAAGTAATACTTAGAAATTATGTCTATTTAGGAGCATCAGTTTACAGCTCATTTAATGGACTGACTAAATCATTCTATACTCACATTACCAATATGGACACTAAATTATTTTGCAGTAGCAAACAGTTCCTGAGTCTGGTACTTAAGCAACAAGGCTTTGTTTTTCCTTGATTCATGCTGCATATTTGTCTGGGGGCTTTGTTCTATGTTGACCTTGCTCAGGAATGTGAGTCTGTAGAGTTGTAATTTTCTGGCCTTTGGTTGGCTATCATGATAGAGGTACAACCATGAGTGCTATAGCAAGTCATGCAAATTGGCTTTTTAAAGTGGGGCGAGGTGATTTGACCTTTGTAACCCCACCATGTGGTAGGCTAACACAGGATTGAGTAAGTCCAAGGCTAGCCTAGTCTCCATAATGAGTTACTATGGTATGGTATGTGGCTTTGGGGGGCCTGGAGAGATGGTGCAGCGGTTAAGAGAACTGGCTGCTCTTATAGAGGTCCTGCGTTCAATTCCCAGCAACCACATGGTGTCTCACAACCGTCTATTATGGGATCTAATGTCCTCTTCTGGCACACAGGTATACATGCAGATAGAGCACTCAAATATACAAATATATAAAATAAATAAATCTTTTTTTTTTT
>JADRCD010189953.1:0-10266 GCA_019843815.1 Montemys delectorum
GTTTTTTTTTTTTTTTTTTTTTTTTTTTTTTTTTTTTTTTTTTTAATAACAGTGAGGCAGGCAGAATACACATGAAAAGAAACAACTTACACAGTTGAGAAGAAAAGCCAATGAAATATTAAGGATTACATAAGACATGGTGGAGGCTTAATCACCTGAAGTCTGTAAAAAACGGCCAGATGTGTGAAAATATCGATCAGTCTGGCTTCATGTGCACAGATTGCTCACTGACCCTGTGCTCTGGCTTCCAAGATCACACTCCAGGTATAACACATACTTTTCACATCCACCCGCCCACCACTTACTGTGACTGAAGGGCTGCTTTTTTTCTGACTAGAGAAAATGGCAGGCCTGAGGCTCACTCCCAACTAGAGAGGAAGGGAGGAGGAGATGGTCTTTGTTCTCCCTCCTCTCCCACCCCCAGGAAGTCTGCAACGTCTTCTCCAACAGGCTCAAGTGGTTTTGTTGTTTCCTCGCAAGTGGAATTGAGATGCTTAAATGGGATGTGTCTGAAGGAACTGGTAAAGGGTCCCTCTTCCAAAATACATTCTCAACTGACTTTCTTAATTCCTGAATTTCCACCATTAGGAGCCCATTCCCTCAGATGAAGGCACGTTCCCTGTTGGCCACAGATGCTCTGGGAGAGACAGGCATTAAGAGAAGCATTCTCAACCACATCATTTTAATGAATCACCACATCCCAGATCACCTCGAAAGGGAGGCAGCTCTCTGAGGGACTTGGAATCATGCAGTAGATCCCCGAGAGGAGATGGGTGGCGGAGAAGTAGGTCCCAGTGACTCACCCATGTGGTGTGTGAGGTGGTCAGTTCTGAAACATAGATAATTGCTGTCAGTTAACACCACCTTAGGACGGTGGTTCTTAACTGTGGGCACGCATCACAATTTCCTGCCAAGCTTTTTTAAGAACTCGGAGCAGCTGGTGCCGAGCAGCACGCTTATTCATATGAAGTTCTGCACTGGCGTCCGACGCTCACCTCGATCTGGGAGCTAGCCTGGAAGGGAGTTTGCTTGTTAGGTCCTTGTCAACCTGATGATGGGCTGGTGGACCTTAGTGAAAGGCTTGGGAACTTGTGTGCCAGACCATGTGGCCAGTGAATATGAGAGGCACCATGAGGGAAAAAATAACCAAGGGTGGCCTGGGAAAGGGCAGAGATGACTTGTGCAAATTGCCCAGGACTAACATTACCAAGGCATGCAGAAATGACATTAATTCTGAATGCTAGAACTTCTGCAGAGTATCAGCTAAGAAATGCCAGGGAAATTATTACTATTCTCGAACTCTGGCTTATTGCATCTGTTCAAGTGGTCAAAGAAGCCTCTTTGTCATTTCCGATTCCATCCCTTTCTTTGGAGACTCTTCTCCAACTGTTACCCCATTTAGCTTCGATTTGGTTATCCGCCAGAGGGAGTTGTTACCGGGTTAGAAAGGTTAAGATTAGTTTATATCCAGTGGGATAGATATCTATGGAAAACTGTGGTCACAGGTTATAATTTCCTCCCATTTGTAAAAAGACAGAATGGAGGGGCCTGGGTTGGAGGGCAATCTCTGTTTTGTCTCCACAATCTTTTTTTTTTTTTTAAAGATTTATTTATCTATTTTATGTGTATGAGTACACTGTAGCTGTACAGATGGCCGTGAACCATCATGTGGCTGCTGGGAATTGAACTCAGGACGGCCCCACTCGCTCAGGCATAATTCACTGCAGCTGTCTTTAGATACACCAGAAGAGGGCGTCAGATCTCATTATGGGTGGTTGTGAGCCACCATGTGGTTGCTGGGATTTGAACTCAGGACCTTCGGAAGAGCAGTCAGTGCTCTTACCTGCTGAGCCATCTCGCCAGCCCTCGTCTCCACAATCTTTAAAGATCTATTTTATGTGGATAAATGTTTTGCCTTCGTGTATAACTGTGTACCAAATGCATGCCTGCATGGCCACTGAAGTCAGGAGAGGCCATTGGATCCCCTGGAGCTAGAGCCACCACGTGGGTGCCAGGAACTAAAGCTATCCTCTAAGCAGGAACACGAGCGCTCTTAATGGCTGAGTCATCTCTTCAGCCCCCTCCACCCCATCTTTCTAAAGTCCATGACTTTTTCCTCATGGTTTAAGCTGGCTCCGGCTACAGTCATCAGGAAGAAGCAAAGTGTGAACACAGAGAGCCCTCTCCCCAAGTGCTTACACATCCTGTGAGTGACCCTGGAGGTTGACATGTTGCTCTTACACTCTACTGGCCACAACCTAAGTCGTGTGGTTGAATCTAGTTGCCAGGAAGGGTGGGGATGGGGGTGCTACAAGGCCATTAAAGAACAGAAGAAGAGAGTACACACCAGAGGTACACTAGCAGCTGCAGTCACCTCATGACACAGAGAAGCAAGCGCTGGCAGTCACTGTGAACTTAGGACATTCAGAAAGGAAGCAAATGAGTGTGGACTGAGAAGCCGCCATAACTCCAGGTGTTGGGTAATTCGTGGTGATTAGGGGAACGTGTTTCCCATTAATGAGGAGTGAGCATTTGTTCAGAGTCATTATCTGTGGCCCAAGAGTCATAACAGAGGCCTCAAATAAATGGAGTGTTTGGTTTGCCTTTCGAAACGTTATGTTTCCTTTTGGGATGGTTCCGAAGGCCGCCCCTTGCCTAGTGGAAGCTGGAGCAAAGTGAAAGTTGGAGCAAAGACCTTGCCTGGGTCTCTGCAGTCAACTGGCGTGTTCCTGGCACGGGTGGAACAGTGAATAGCCCGCAGGATGGTACACTGTCAGGTGCTTACCGCGCCACTAGGAGAGATGGTAGTCAGTCTCACACAGTTTCTGCTTAGATCAGTGCAAGGGAGACTGCCCAACAGAAAGAAGCCCTCTGGAGCTCGAGGGCTTCTGGTGATGTGGGTACTTTGCAGTCAGGAAGAGGTATTAGAGTAATACTAGAAGAATTCTATTCCAGAAACCTATGGTCTAGCGTGGGGCACAGTGGTAGCCACCTCTAATCCTAGCACTCGGGACTTGAAGGCAGGGGGAATCAGGAACTAAAGGCCAGTCTAAGGAACATATTGGGGATGAGACCAGACGGGACTAAAGGAGACACCTGTTCTCTGAAAAAAGGAAAAAGAAAACCATGTGATTTAAAATACTAAAAACTTGCTAAACTCTTAGACTGTATTTGGATTGTTTGATTGGCTGTGAGTCCTGCCCTCTCCAGATTTTGAGACAAGATCTCACTGTGTAGTCCAGGCTGGCTTCACACTCACTTTGTGTTCAGGCTGGTCTCAAACTTGTGGCCATCCTCCTGCCTCAGCTCACTGAGTGCTAGGTTTACTGTCTAGAGTAGTTTGGGTTTAAAAGTAAAAATACTTTGATTCCCAGCTTCTTAAATCATACAATAAACTGGTTTCTTCTTTCTGTGTTTCTCATTTGCCCAGTTGATTAAATTTCGTGAGCCAGTTAGCTCAGGTGGAGAGGGCATGGGGCTAATGAGCCCGAGGTTACAGGTTTTATCCCTAGATAGGCCAGCTGGTGTACGCAGTTCTCTTTTATGTCTAGCTGACTGCTTCTCTAACCCTGGTTAGCTGTTCTGAAATACTTCTCAAAAGGATGGCTAAGCAGGAGAGAGTGGGTCTCACAGTAGACCAAAGCTGTACCGTGTGTGCCACCCTCCAACCCCCCGGCCCCCCCCCCCCCCAACAGCAGTCCTTACACAGCTTTAATGGGCTAGCAGGATCTCTGTCTAAAGAGAAACACAACTGGTCTCTCCAGCAATAAACCATCCACAACCTGGGGGATTACACTCTACCATCTTGGATACTGAAATACCACGTTGAGAATGCTCAAGAAAGCAGCGTTAACATCTGTCACAGGACAAGGTCCAGGGCTCTTCATTATCTGCCTCCTGCTTGCTCTGAGTCAGAGTTCTGTCTCCCCATTCAAACCCCACCTCCTTGTTTCCATCCCACTGTGAGCTGTCAGGATGTTACTCAGGAAACTGATCTCCAAACCAGAATGAGATCCACTGTGTCTCCTTGTTCCAGATAGAAATGTCATTTCTCACCACGAGTGAAGACTTTTCTTTTATCTCTTATCAAAAAAACCTGCCAGTCTGTCCACACAACCTGGAGAACAAATATGTTTTTGATCCCTCTGTGAACAAACCGGGCTAGGCACCTGCACAGCACACGGGGGTGGGGTGGGGTGGGGTGGGGTAGGTGGCTGGCCCTCATCCTGACTCTGAGCCAACTCCTGCTCTTGGAAAGAGAAAGCAAAAATGATTGATTCAACATCTTAATGAAGATAAACAAACAGAAAGGAACATCAAATAATGGCCCTGACAGTTTGAAACAAACCGAAAGAACAGCTTAGCATTTCATACAGGAAGAAAAGCATTTTGTGTGGGGATGACAGTTTAATAATTTGTAAATATCACTGGCTTGGCATTATAGCTAATCCAAATATTTTCATTTCTCATCGTAAGTCACCCTCTGCTGATGGCTCGTACCCATCAGCTCACAGCTTTTATCCTGGAGTCTTGACAGAGGTGGAGAGGAGTGGAAGAGAGGGGCTCACGGGTTCGGCATGGAATTTGAGTTACGCGGTCAACTTCCTGTATATTTTCTGATTCGGAATGTTCCTGGGTAAGACCACGGCCTGCCCGATGAATCCACTGCCTTCTCTTTCACCTCCCCTAAACAGTATTAATTCTCTTCTACACTCTTATCAACACAAAGCATATCAACTTCTGTCCGCAACGCCCCCTCCCTGCCTCCCACTCTGTCCTAAAGACACCCCCCCACCCCAGTCCTCAAGAAAAGAGTCAGTCATCCAAAATGTGTTTTGTGGCTCTGATGCTCTGGAAAGAAGGCCAGCCTTATGAACGCTTGTGTCTAAGCCACCCTTGGGCAGGTTTAAAGGAGAAGCAGGAAGTTGGGGCAGCAACTGAAACAAAAGAGGACTGGGAATCCTTTATGTTAGCCAGGACACTAGTTTCGTTCTTATGAAAAATATCCATGGGAGTAGGGGCAATACTGTTAGTTCATTTGGAAGCTTTAAGAGTAAAAGCTAGCACATGTAATTATAAAGCAGAGCCAAAGGAACACTGTTGGGCTTAAAGATAAAATAAACATATATATTTCACCCCACCAATTCATACATATGTCTATGTATGGGAAGACATTTCAGATCAGCCCAGGCATATATATGTATATGTGTATGTATATGTATATGCATGTACACACATGTATATATATAAATACATGTATGTATATGAGATATAAATATAAATTTAGTTATATTTATGTAAAGGAAGACCAGTCAGATCAGCCAGGCAAGAGACCACACTGGATAGGTATGACAGGCAGGGGCCCAGAGAGAGAAACTGCAGTTCTGAGAATCCTCCACAGGGAAGCAGTATGAGATCAGGGTTTCGACAACGGAGGCGGTCCCAGCTCTACCAGCTTCCCTGGCTCCTTCTTCTCATGTGGAGATCTGCAGGGCAAGCTTGCCCTTGACTAGGGAGGGCTATGAGCTAACTGCCCTTCATTCTCAGCTCCAGCCCTCCTTTCTCAGATCCACAGTTCCCAGCATAGGGCTCGGTCTATCCTGCCTATGACTTGCACATTGTGAACTGAGAAGACTCTAAAAGGGCTCAGCATTCCCTCTTTGAGAATGTGTTGGATCTTGAGCTGCAGGCACAGAGGGAAAAGCTTAACAGTAAGTCAGGTTTCATGCTGGGCTTGGAGCTATGGGTCCTGATAACTTCTCCAGGGCTGTCAGATCGGTGGCCTTTGATATTCCTCAGGAAAGAGTCAGTTTACCTTTGGTATGCTGAAGGAAACGGGAACGAGTGAAGACTTGGTTTTGTTTGAAATATAGAAAGTAGTACAGCTTTATGGGAAACTCTGAGCAGAGAGCTTACGCCTCAGACAGGGCCTTGACAGCCCCCGACCGGAGTGTGGCAGCAGGAGAGGCACTGCTTACCCCTGACTGTTACAGATTAGAAATAAGAGAAGACATATTTCTTATAAGTCTTAAGGTCTAGCCTGGGGATGTAGCCTACTTGGTAGGATGCTTGCCTGGTGTGCCCAAAGTCCTGGGTTGGGCCCCAACTTTGGATAAAACTGCTTGTGGTGGAGCACACCTGTAATCCCAGCACTTGGAGATGGAGGTAGGAGGATTAAGAGTTCAAGGCTATCCTCATCTATACTGTCAGCTCAAAGCCAGGCTGGGCTACGTGACACTCCAACAACAACAACAACAACAACAACAACAACAACAACAACAACAACAGTAACAACAACATAACCCCAAACCCTTAAGATCTAAGCTCCTTATGTAGGCCTAGTATAAAATACTGAATGCTGTGATCATGCTTTTTACCCAGTTAAAAAAATTTTAATGTGTATGAATGTTTGCCTGCATGTATGTATATGTACCATGTGCATGTCTGGTGTATGTAAAGGCCAGAGAGAGTGTTGGATCCCCTGGAGCTGCAGTTACAGATGGCTATGAGTCATCATATAGAGGCTGGGAACTGAACACAGGTTCTCTGGAAGAGCAGCCAGTGCTCTTAACCCCTGAGCCACATCTCTAGTCAGTGGATGTTCTTTTTTGTTTTAAATTAATTTTAAATTAATGAATGGGCCAGGCAGTGGTGGCACATGCTTTTAATTCCGGCATTTGAGAGGCAGAGGCAGGCAGATTTCTGAGTTTGAGGCCAGCCTGATCTACAGAGTGAGTTCCAGGACAGCCAGGGCTACACAGAGAAACCCTGTCTTGAAAAACAAAAAACAAAAACAAACAAAAAAAATTAATGAATGGAATTGTATATATTTATCATGTACAACATGGTATTTTGAAATACATATAAAAAAGGGTTAGTTTGTAGTGTTGACAGAACCTTTGGGTCTTATACATGGTAAATGAATAATTTTTTTTTTTTTGAGACAGGGTTTCTCTGAATAACAAGCTCTGGTATCCTGGACTCACTCTGTAGACTGGGCTGGTCTCAAACTCACAGAGATCTGCCTGCCTCTGCCTCTTGAGTGCTGGGATTAAAGGTGTGTGCCACCATGCCCAGCATGAGTAAATATTTTTGAGAGAGAAGAACTTAACCTTTCTTAGTAGATGCGATGGTTAATTCCTATAATCTGAGCACTGGGGAGATAGGACTGTGAGTTTGAGGCCAGCCTGGGCTACATAGCAAAACCCTGGAGAGAGAGAGAGAGAGAGAGAGAGAGAGAGAGAGAGAGAGAGAGAGAGAGGCATTGACCTTTCTTTTGATAGCAGTTATTAAAAACTTCCTAGGAAATTTAAGTTTTGAAAATCTGTCCTATACAATAAGCAGAAATTCTAATGCCAATGCCAGGATTTTGCACACCGAGAGGGAGAAGAAAGTAGAGAGACGATGAAGGACGGGGGGGGGGGGGCCAGGGGTCCCTAAAGCATATCTCAGGCAACCTCTCACTACATATGTCGTTCTTTTCCCTGAACTATTTCAGAACTCACACCTTCCTTTTCTTGCCAATGTTGAGGAAGGTGCATGGCACTGACTTCCTCACCCGGATCCCATTTTCCCTCTTTGTAGCCTTTCTACGTAACTTTCAGACTCTTTAACGCGCTTACCTTCCTCCTGGGGAGACACGGTAGAGAGTAAGCGAGGGAGAGAGAGTTGGGCTGGAGAGACAGATCCGTGGTTAGGAACACTGAGTGCTTTTCTAGCAGACCCAGGTTCAAGCCCTAGCACATGCACACAAACATCTGATGGAACTCCAGTTCCATCAGGTCTAATGCCCTCTTCTGGCCTCTGTGGGTACCAGGGATGCACACGACACACAAATATATGTGCAGACAAACCACTCATACACATAAAATCTATCTATCTATCTATCTATCTATCTATCTATCTATCTATCTATCTATCATATAAGAGAATATAAGGCCTGCTTTGTCCTGTGTTTCCTGGCTGTCTCTGCCTCTCAGAAGGGAAAAGGCCAGAGATGAATGGAAGTGGAGTTTATGAGTGGATTTCTAATTGGCAGTTCCCAAGATAGGACCAGATGTAACCATGCTAGCTGCAAACAGCCATCCAGCCAGTCCAGGGACACCCTGTGTCAAAAACCGAGCCAGAGAGGTAGAAACTGGGTGGTAGGAACAAAACAGAGAGCACAAATAAAATATTGATCTGCCTCCCATTTTCTATTTCCATCAGATAAGTAATGCAACCCTCGGAAGGAAGAGCGCTACCCTCAGAACACCCTGCCATCTTTATCTTTCATAAAATGCAGCCGTATGCTGTATTTGACGTAGACTCCAGGAGTTCTCTTCTGTCCCAATCAACCGGAAATTATCGGGAATTTTAAGTGACTCTATGTCCAAATGAGCTTTCACGACAAGACCAGATGATATTGCCAGGATCTGTGTGACCTGTGATTTTGTGTCTGTCTAGACAAGGTTAGGGAAAGGTAAAAGGGAGATGAAGCCTGCTGGAACGGCTCTTATTAGAGAGAAACTTGTTAAAGAGAGATTTTAACAGCTCGAACTACCTTCGAGGCCAATAAGGCCACCAAAATGGATTATTGCATCATGATCTGAGGTTGTAGAAAGGACGCCGGTGCTGACTGATTAGGAAGCTATTGGAAATAAATAAAAGGACGACATTATGTGAAACGCGGGGTCATAGCACAGGAGCATCCTGAGAAGCCATAGGTGTGCCCGTTTCATTTTTCAAGGTGCTCGTGAGTGCTTTGTGTATGGCCCTGGATTGGGGGGTCTTTTGTATGGGATATTTTTAGATAAACTGATTTCACAAGGAGGGGGAAGGTGATGAGTGTCGCGTTGTGTTAATCCTCCCTCTTGACACCTTTGGGATCAAATTTGGTGCAGGGCACAAGTGAAATGAGTTTGGTGGCCTCAAGCTACACTAACACCGATATGTATCCTTAAACAAAGTCACAAATCACTGGCTGGCCGCTGCGATCATAGAGCTGAGGCAGCAGGAGTGTTACAGGTCACAGGCAGGACTGGCGGGTAGAGCTTTGTTAGGGGAACAAACCATGACCTCCCAACCTCCTATTTGCCATATGCACATGCCAGCAACAACCCTTCTTATCCATTTGTGCTATTGTAAAGTCTCAAACCAACATCAGTGTGTGTGTGTGTGTGTGTGTGTGTGTGTGTGAATGCACGTGTGTGCCATAGTGTGTGTGTATGTGCATGTGTGTATGTGCACACTCTCGTGTGTGTATGTGTGTGTGCATGCACACACGTCTGTGCACACATGTGCCTTGACACCTTGAGAGTTAGTTTTTCCACCCACCATGTTTGAGGCAGGTTCTTTTCGTTGTTTGCTACTGCGTTCTCCACAGTAGCTGACCTATGAATGCTGGGCCTTCTCCCGTCTCCACCCTCTTCTCGCAGTAGGAATTTTGGGGTAATACAGGGATGACAGACTTGTTCTACCATGCCTGACTTTTATGTGGCTTCTAGAGATCTGACCTCAGGTTTCACATTTGTTTTCTAAGAGCTCAGCCCACTGAACCATCTCCCCAGTCCCTAAAACTATTGTACAACACCTCTAGTTATCAGAAGCCTCATGTTTCAGTCACTTGCAACTCTCAGGCGTGGTGGGTAGAGAGTATCCAACCCTGTGTTTAAAATGTAACTGCCTTGGCAAAATAATGGGATTTATGTCAGCGAATTTGAAATCTAAACTCTGTCTGCTTTCTCGCCAGCTCAGTGAGGGGCTTCTGCGCCGCTTGGATGAAAACTCAAAGATTAGAAAACAAGGACCCTGAGAATGACATTTACACAGATCTCATACTGGAAAGGGCACATTTTATTATGACTCTGTGTCAAAAGTGTGCTTTCATCAGAAGACAGGAGGCGGAAGACACAGCCGATCAATACCCGGGCCTCTGATATCTGAACTGGGAAAGAAAATCATTATCCTGTTATTTTTCTCATGGCATTGCTTGAGATACTGCACCTTGTTTCCACACCAGCCCAGTGGTTGGGGGTTTGTGGGCTCAGAAACCCCTTGAAGAGGGTGAAATCAGAGCACAGAGCATTAGGCAAATGTGTATGCAACATCTGAGCACGAAAACAGGGAGAAAGGCTGAGAAAAAAAATTAACCTTTTGAAAAAGCATATAATCCAATTTCCTATTAGTATTTATCTAATAGCATGTGTTTAATTTGCCAGTGTCTGGAGTCAAGAGCCCCTTCCTTCCTTCCTTCCTTCCTTCCTTCCTTCCTTCCTTCCTTCCTTC
>JADRCD010189956.1:9071-32959 GCA_019843815.1 Montemys delectorum
CCCAGGATATACTACTCCCAGGATATACTACTCCCAGGATATACTACAATTCCAGTATATACTACTCCCAGGATATACTACTTTTAGTATACACTACTTTCAGGATATACTACTTTCCCAGCATATGGCCAAGCAAGTGATATACCATATACCTCATCTTGTTCTCAGAGGGGCAGACTTTTGGACTTGCTTATTCTATGTGTCCCACAAAAGCAGGTCTTGTGCCTCTACTGCTGACTGGTGTACTTTCCAGAGCTGAAAATAGTACCCAGCAAAATTTATTGGGCACATACTTGTGGAATTAGCAGAGACGTTTTCAGGAAACATATAAATTCTGATGACTGACTGCTCCTGAGCTCCAGACTTTGATGGCAGCCTTTCTCAGCCCCCACAGCGATTCCAGTTTTTGTTTTTCTAGATTTCCTGAGATGTAACCTTGTTATGTAGTCCTGGCTTGTCTACACTCAATATGTAGTCAAGGCTAAGTATGAACTCACAGTAATCCTCCTGTTTCATCTCCCTCAGTCCTGGAGTACAAATACATTCTACAGCTCTATGAGGATTCCAGGGTTTTTTGTTTGTTTGTTTGTTTTTTCATAAATTTGCAACATGTGAAGGAGCTGGAAAGAACTCAGATGTTCTTCAACAGAGGAATGGATACAGAAAATGTGGTACATTTACACAATGGAGTACTACTCAGCTATTAGGAATGATGGATTCATAAAATTCTTAGGCAAATGGATAGAACTAGAAAATATCATCCTGAGTGAGGTAAACCAATCGCAGAAGAAAACACACAGAACGCACTCACTGATAAGTGGATACTAGCCCAAAGGCTCCAAATAACCAGGATACAATTCACAGACCACATGAAGCTCAAGACCATTTGGACTCAAAGTGTGGGTTCTTCAGTCCTTCTTAGAAGGAGAACAAAATACTCACAGGAGCAAATATGGAAATAAAGTGTAGAACAGAGACTGAAGGAAAGGCCACCCAGAGACTGTCCCACCTGGGATTCATCCCATATACAGTTACCAAACCCAGACACTATTGTGGATGCCAAGAAGTGTGTGCTGAAAGGAGCCTGATATGGCTGTCTCCTGAGAGGCCCTGCCAGATCCTTACAAATACAGAGGCAGACGTTAGCAGTCAACCATTGGACTGAGTCCAGGATCCCTAATAGAAGAGTTAGAGAAGGGATTCAAAGAGTTGAAGGGGTTTTCAACCCCATAGGAAGAACAACAATATCAACCAACCAGACCCCCCAGAGTTCCCAGGGACTAAGCCATCAGCTGTATATGTGGCAGAGGATGGCCTTGTCATGAACCAATGGAAGGAGAGGTCCTTGGTGCTATGAAAGCTCAATAGATGCCCCAGTGTAGGGGAATCGAGGGCGGGGAGGTTGGATTGGGTGGGTGAGTGGAGGAACACCCTCATAGAAGCAGGGGGATGGAGGATGTGATAGGGTGTTTCCGGGAGGGAGGAAAACCTGAAAGGGAATAACATTTGAAATGTAAATAAAGAAAATATCCAAGAAAAAAATTGGAAGTGGACTAAACAAATACCGGGTAAACAGCTCATGTCTGAAATGATTCTCATTCAAAGTATGTCACTAGTCATTCAAGATTCCTTTGTTCACTTGATAAACCTTCTTGCTAGAGATATGAGATGCCAGAAGTCTCCTGCTAATGGAAAAATATATCCCTACTCAAGTGACTATCTATAAAATCAAGTTATGCAGAAGAGTTGTACACATCACTCAACAACTCTTGAGATTGTCATTATCTTTCTTACATTATACATTATTAACCCTAATAAATGACTTCAGTAGATGAAATTAATCCATCCCCGAATCTCAAAGCCCTAGAGGGTCAGAAACAACCAGATTGGGGCCTCAAAGGGAGGCCAGAGCATAAGGCATAAAGCAGAACTCAAGTGGGCTAGGGCCAGGGCTGCCATGGTCTCTGTGTAAGATTAATTATCCAACACTGGAGAGACCTTCTGGAAATCCAGTTCTACTGAACACATTCCACAAGAGAAGGTGGCCTTGGGTTGCTTTGTGAAGCCATTCATGAAGCAGAATGAAGGACTCTCTCCTGTCTTATGAGGAATACTCCATCAAAGGTACCTGAATGAGTGACAAAACCTCAGGAGAACAAGGCCCCTTCCCGAGTCACTTGGCGTCTCTGGCAAGTGACATAACCCAGGCAAGACTCAAAGTTACTATGTAGCTGAGGATGACCTTGAACTTCCCATCTTCATGCTTCTACCCCTCAAGTGTTAGAATTACAGGCAGGTGCCACCATGCCAGGCTGAAAATTGTTTTCTTTATGGACACAATGAGAGAGTGCTTACCTAGCACACACAGGCCCTGGTCTAATGATTTTAAACAAACAAAAACCAAAGGTGATCAGTAACGCCAACCAGATCACTTTTAACTTCAGATCACAGAACAAGCAGAATACAAAACTTACACCAATATTCATGTCAAATAATTGTTGCTAATTAAGTGTCTCTGCTTGAGTGGAGAAAGCTAAAAGAAGTCTCTGGCTTAAGTACTTCTACGATTTCAAGAACACAGCCAAAAAAGCAATGGGCAGAGTTCTGGAGCCACACTCAGTGAGGAGGCTATTTCCATGGAATGGAATTAACAATTTGCATGACTATTTTATACATTTTCACAATGTGGAGCTTTCACCATGTACTTATAACACTCAGAAAGCTAATAACCCCCAAAAGCTAAGAGGCTTTGAGTAGGGCAGAACTTCTTGGGTAACAGAGTAAAAACTTGGCAAAACTTCTCCTCAAAAAGTAATTATAAAACTGGACAAGTTTGTCAAAAACAACTGTTTCAGGGCTGAGTATCTAACAAAGATAAACAACATATCCGGAAGTATTTGTTCTGAAGTTTTGTGCTGGGACCGTACAAGTGGTGGGCTCAGCCTCCAGGGACGCCTTTCCTTAACCTCTATCTTGTCATGGACCTACCAGGGTAGATTAGGCTCTGAAAACTGCTGCCTACTGCCAGAGGGGTGGCTTGACTTGGAGCAGGGCACATGCCCAAGGGCACTGTCACAAACAACAGTGGTCATGGAAAACTGTAGAAGGCCAGCGCCTCAGCCAGCCTGAGGTTGCGATACCAGTGTGGCAAGACCAACACGCCAGCCAGGAGAGGGCTGGAGAGCTTCTGCGGCCAGGGGTGAACGCCCACCTGACCCTGGGGAACTGGGAAGCTGCACGTGCACAAGAGAGCCTAGAGGGGACCCTAGACATCTGCTCCTCCTTGCTAAGGCAAAAGCTTAAGTGTGTGCACAGAAAAAATGGGGGAAGGCCTGGCAAAGGCCAAGGTTGACTTCTAAAGGCCTGAATGGTGAGCACGCTCGCCAACCCACTTGCAGATCCCCTGTAATTTGTGAGAACCCACAGGGCCTCAAGGTATAGTCTCTACAATCAACCCAGATAACGAACAAGCAAAGCCCAAACAACAAAAAAAATTTAGATTCTGTCAAAGGTAATCATTACAGTCTGTAGGTGCTACATATTTCCCAAAGTTCCTATCTCTAAAAATCAAACAAAACAGCAACGAGAAGAAACCTTAGGCATGAGCCCAACACGGGGAAGGTAAGGGCAAGATGACCACTGTAAGCTCAAGGTTAGCACAGGCTAAATACTGAGACCTTGTCTTAAAAAAAAAAAAAATCACTAGAAATTCTGAGGATGGGTAACACTGGACATAGCAAAGATTTCAAAGAAGCTATCATAAATATACTTTTAAAAAACTAAATGAAATTATGTTTAAAGAGTTAAAGGCAAGTGTAAGAATAATGAATCCCTAAAGGGAGACCAATAAAGACACCGAAATCATAAGAGGAGCCGAGTTCAAAGGTTAACAATTATAATCAAAACTTCACTGCCTAGAGCTCAGTACCAGATTTAAGACGTCATCAAAGGTCATAAAGTTATCCAACATGAAATAGCATTTTCTAATGAAGATAAAGAAATACTGTTAAGCATACCAATGCACGTGTAAAGGAATTCCAACAATACCAACACTTGGGAGTCTGAGGCAGGAGGATCATAAAATTAGGGGAGTCTCAACTGTCTGGTAAGACCCTATCTAAAAAAAACAAAAAGGACAACGCATAGGGCTGGTGGTGCACACCTATCACCCCAGCAGCAGGGAAACTAACAAGGAAGCTCTTCCCCTGTCCAGTATGGGCTACAGAATGAGACTTGTCTCAAGACCCAAAGGAACAGGACCGTGAGAGAGCTCGGGAAGGAGAGCACTTGCCTTCTAAGGATGGAGGCCCAAGAACCGACATAAAAGCCCAGGCACAGCAGCATCTGCTCGGGATCTCAGGGCATATGAAAACAGGACAATCCTGTGGCTTACCGGCCAGCTACTCTAGCAGACATTTCCAAGGATGACACACATGCAGACACACAATAAACACTAAGACATTAACCATGACACATTTGCCTAAACTTCCATGTGCTGATTATATCTGACAGACAATGGAGTCACTTGGGAAGAGGGAACTTCAACTAAGGAATTGCCTCCATCAGACTATGGGCAAAGATATGGGGGGTTTTCTTGACTAATGATTGATGTGACAGAAGGCCCAACTCACTGTGGACTGTGCCACCCCTGGGCAAGTAGCTCTGGGTTATATACTGAAAACACAACAACAAAACAAAACAGGCAAGCCATGGAATGCAAGCCAGCAGCACCATTTCTCCATGGCCTGTTTCAGTTCCTGAGTCCAGGTTTCTGCCTTGAGCTCCTGCCCTGGCTTCCCTTAATCTCCATTAAGAGACTGTCCCCTGTACGCTGAAATCAAACCATTCCTCCTTAAATTGCTTTTGCTCGTGTGTTTATCGCAGAAATAGAAAACAAACTAGAACATGCTGAAAGCCAGAGACAGTGTTCAATGTATCAAGAGAAGCTGTAAGGGGAACTGCCAAAGGTTAATAGGTGCCTTTGCCTTAGAAACAATGCAAGCTATATTCAAAGTGCTAAAATAAAAACTGCCAGTCAGCCTGTGTGCCTTCGCTTGTTATCTAGATGCAGGTTTTCCTGAACTACAGCTGGCAATGTGGAGGCTCGTCTGCCCTTCCCAGGACCAAATGACTCCCTGGTTATGATTCGGCTAGCAAGGCATTCAAGGTAGGGGAACATGCAGAGCTCCCCATGGGGAGGAACACTACAGACTACGTGTGTTATCAGTGGATGAAGGTCTTTATAAGAAACAGCTCTCTCCTTACATAAGAATGTAACTCCAGCCAGGCGGTGGTGGCACAGGCCTTTCATCCCAGCACTTGGGAGACAGAGGATGGCAGATTTCTGAGGCCAGCCTGGTCTACAGAGTGAGTTCCAGGACAGCCAAGGCTACACAGAGAAACTCTATCTCAAAACACAAAAAAAAACCAAAACAAAACAAAACAAAACAAAAGAATCCAACTCCAGACGCAGAGGAGATGTGGAGGAGAGTTCATACCGCTATCCGAGAGGATTCAGTTATGAGAAGAAGCTCAAGAGAGAAGTTAAGAATAGAACTTCCCCAAACTCCCTTGGTAAGAACAAAGATGGATTTACTCAAAAGAAGGCAAGCTTTCTCAGAGGCCAGGGACTGGCTGCTGAGAGCTAAAGAGATTTGCTATGAAGATTTTTCATAAAGACATGATAAAACTTCCTGGCCAAACCAAAACCAATGTTGAACAACTAGTGGGAAAATCAATTCAACCAGCAGCTGGTTCTTTGGTCAGATACAAGGCCAGAATATAACCTTTTCCAACTCTACACACCATGGTACAGGAGGTCCTCGCCAGTGCAATAGGGCAGGAAAGGGAGTTAGTTATCAGAAAAGAAGTAAAACTGTTCATATTCAAAGATGACAAGGGTGATACCCTACATAAAAATATCTGAATGACTTGCAAAAACACTATCAAAGCTGATAAGCAAATTCAGAATGTTCATAATATGAAAAATCAGTATTAGATCAACTTGATATTAATATCAATAAAGAATTAAAAATGAAATTAAGAAATAATTCCAGGAGTTAACAGACTGACTGTTCTTCCAGAGGATCTGGGTCTGATTCCCAGCACCTACATGGCAGCTCTCAACTGTCTATAACTCCAGTTCTGGCCTCTCTGGGCACCGGGCACACATATAGTACACAAACACACATGAGGCAAAACACAAATACACATAAAATAAGAATATATAAATCTCAAAAAAAGTTAAAGAAAGAATTCCACCTAGGGTAGCATCCAAATTAATAACTACTTGAGCCAGGCAGTGATGGTGGCGCACGCCTTTAATCCCAGCACTTGGGAGGCAGAGGCAGATGGATCTCTTTGAGTTAGAGGCCAGCCTGGTCTAATGACAGAGTGAGTTCTAGGACACCCAGGATTTCATATAGAGACCCTGTGTCAAACAAACAAAACAAAACAAAAAGCTACTCAGAAATAAATGTAATAAAAGAAGTTCAAGCCTATACATTTTCAATCAACATTTAAATATATATCAAATAATCATAAACCGCACTTGATATTTAAATACATAAATGTTCGTGGTCTGCAGGACTTGTTACTGTTAGAGCAGCATTTCTTCTCAAATCAAATCTATTGACTCAACACCATGTTGAAAGCCCTTTATGGAAATAAACCCTAAGTTGACAGATACCATTCTCTTCCCCTTTAATGCTTGAACTCATCCATAATAAAGGGGGGTTTGTTTGCTAAAAATACCAGTGGGAAGAAAAGAATGAACAGTTAGGCCAAGGACTATTGTAACAGACCTTGCTCTTTATCCTGCACACCTTACCTCCAGGCTGATCCTTGCCCAAAGGCCACTTCAGCATGCATGAGTGAGTGGGAATATTTAAGATGGTACTTAAATGCATTGGAAGGCAGGCTGACATCAGTTAAACCACTCATCACCAGGCTTTGGTCTCACGGTAACTCCACCCTTCAGGTGTCAATCCCTAGCAGACCGAAGGCCAGACTGGAAGCCAAGGCGATTTTATGACCTTTGCATGGTAAATGTCAGAGATCTGGGTTGAGATGGTTGGTGATTACAGATTAACACTGCCACCTTCACTTCCCCCACACACGGCTGTCCTGCCCCAAACATCTGCACGCTTCTTTAGCTTTCTGTTCCCAAGTACACACTTGAGAGCCAGGCAGGGAGGGAAAGTAAACCTTCTTTTTGCTTCCTGCCAAGTACTGGAACTTTCTTCCCAGTGGACTTATACTTTGTGTTTGTACAGCATCATCCATCCATGGCCTGTCCAGATCCCCAGGAAACCACTGTGACCTGGTAGATGGTGTCAAGCCTGATAAAAGGGCAGAAGTCTCACATCATCGAATCCAGCCTCCTATCCAGGCCCAACATTTTAAGCAAGTAGGAAATGTCTCCCACTTCCTGCTGCTGGGCCTTAAGACACAGGGATAACTTCTAGCAGCAAAGGAGACACCAGTCTAGGAATAGTACAGAATACAAATTTTCCTGGACCGTCTGAGGGCAGAGAGAAGGTCTACCTTATGAAGCCACGAAATTCTTAAGTTGTTTTTAGTTTGTTGTTGTGGGGTTTTGGTTTGGTGGTTTGGGGGGTTTTGTTGTTGTTGTTTTAAGATAGGATTTAACTATGTAGCCCTAGCTGACTTGGAACTTGCTATGTAGATGAAACTGGCCTTGAACTTGAGATCCACCTGCCTCTACCTCCCAAGTGTACCACCATGCTAGCCTTAAGATTTTTTTTAAATTGTGTGTATGTCTGCACATAGAGATGTGTACGTGAGTCTCAGTGCCTGAGGAGGTCAGAGGCGTCACATGCCCTGGAGCTGGGGTTATAGTTGGGTTCTGCCTGATGTGGGTGCTTGGAGTCCAACCCAGGTCCTCTTGAATAGCAGCACATCCAGTCCCCTATTATAATCCTCAAGTTTTAAGAAGTGTTAAGTAGTTCCTTCTGTGTGTTGTTTGTTTGAGACTGGATATCCTATATCCCAGGCTGGCCTTGATCTTGCTACATAGCTGAGGATAGCCTTGAACTTCATATTCTCCTGTCTCTGCCTGCCAGGTCCTGGGATAGCAGGCATACACTACATCTAATTTATATGGTGCTGGGATGGAACCCAAGGCCTCATACACACCAGGTGAACACTACCCACTAATCTACTAGCTATTACAAATCTCTGACTATTACAAATGCTCCTGGTCTTTTCACTTCCATCTCCCAAGGCCTCATACACGCCAGGTGAACACTACCCACTAACCTACTGGCTAACCACTTCTGATATATTTCCCCAGAAATCTCTGACTATTACAAATGTTCCTGGTCTTTTCATTTCCGTCTCCCACTCCGAACCTCTTTCTACTCTTTGATACACCGCTTTTCTTTCTCATCTCACTGTTTTAGAATAAAAATTTTACTTTTTTATTGGAATTGATCAGATTATCCAGTAAGAGTTCTATGACATGCATGAAAAAGTGACTATAACTATTTAAAATATCATTCTTACAAAACCCTCTTAGTTTTAAGAGAACCTGATGAGCAGGAGCCATCTGAACTTAAAAGAAACCGGGTCAAACACAACAACCTGGTGTGTTCCAATGTTCTCATTCACATACAAAGAAAGGCTTCACTGTTCTGTGACTGTCAGATGTCCTTCAGATGACAGAGATAAAGAAAGCCTTCCTTACAACATCAAAGCATCTGCACTTACATCACCCAATTCTCTCACCTTTTATACAATTAAACTATACATACGTCACCATCTAAGACAGACTTAGAGAAATCTGCTGCTGATGCCTGGCTCTCACTGAAGACAGCCAACTAAAATGACAGGTTTAAAAACCCACTTGAGTAATGAGGTTGGACAGGAGAATAAAAAAATTTACCTCAACTTAGAAATAAGAACCCTGTCAAAATGCAGGTTTAAAACAACAATGGACTTGACCGACCATACTCATGTATTTATAGCCAACACTGTACCCACGAGATAGTAAAACCCTCACTCTTTAAATCCTTCCTCTTGTACCCTAGCTATTTTTGTATTGACCAAACAAGCCACTTCCTTTCCCTTGACTTCTAACAATGAACATCACCTGACAGCATTACACACACCATAACTCCACTACAGACCAACGTGGTTCTGGGTCCAACCCAAGGACCCAGAAATTAGGGTAGTTATCAAATTAAGGCCATGCTAGTTCAACACAGCCATCCTACACAAGCAGCTGAGTCTACTTCTAAGCGAGATGCTTGCTTTGGGGTAACCCTATGGACCCAGGAAGGCTGTATTTTAGGGTCTGTTCTAACTGAGAAGTGACAGAGCTGTCAGGAGCAAGCTCTCACTGATGAGGAGGATGGGTGGAAGTGACTGGTAGGTAAGCTGGCACTCCCTTCCTAGAATGTCAGCCATGCATGCAAATGTTTGCTGCTTGAATCTGTGTACCTTCACAGAGTCTGCACATACAAATCTCAGCCTTGTTTTGTGGCCAAACTAACACTGCAGTTTCACTTTTGGTGAAAAAGCAACTTCGTTTTCAAACAGGTAAACAGATAGAGGAGGTGTGTTTGGTTGGTTGGTTTTTGTTTCCTCTTTCCCTTTTGAGCTTGAAGGTTTTAATTAAGGTGAGTTTTCTATGGGGGAAAGAGTCTTAATATTATGAATCATAATTTAATTATCTTAAGAAATAAAAAAAATCACTCTGTCACACCAGAACAGGCTCACATCTGATGAGTGTCCACCACATAAGACCTTAAACATGGATTATCACCAATTAGAACAACTCCTATGATCAATTACTTTTAAAAATCATGGGTCAGTAGATAGCTCAGTGAGTAAAAGCTCTTGCCACCATGCCTGAGGGACTGAATTCAACCCTACAACCTACATAGCAGAAGGAGAGAAACTGAGCCCCACAAGTGCCCTCTGACCTCCACTTACATGGTGCAACACATACCCATGTATGCATAAGAAAATAAATATAAAAAAGTAATCTCTTTTTTTCTGCTAACAAAAGTGGTAAATATCAACTGAGAAAGAAAACTGAAGGAATGAAAGTGTGTTTTTTTTTAATTGAACATGCCCTAATCCACTCAGAAGGGCAATCAAATAGATTGATGAGTATCTTTCAAAGCATGCATTAGCATCTCTATGCTTCATCCATATATACCTCATACATGCCTCATAAATATGCATGGAAAATGAGGTCATGTTGTACATATAGCATTGTTACTTTGCTCTTTTCAATTAATCAACTGTGATTTAGTACATTCAGATCAAGCTCATTTGCATAAATGTTTACAAATATTCAACTTTCTGGATAGATCATGAATCTTTTCAAAAATTGCTACAATGAGAAAACAGTCTATACAGCAGTAAAATATAAAGCATGTAAGACTGCCTTAAAGCCTTCTTGTTCATACTTTTAAATAATGGTGTATATAAATGTATATAGAACACACACACACACACGCATATATAAACACAATTTTTCCAAATCATCTACCATTTTTACTTTGGAAAATATCTTTATTGTTATGATTTCTGGATGTGTATATCTTCAAATTAAAAAAACTGCCAGTAGTAACTGAAAAATTGGGCAATGTATACATGAGAATATGAAAACATATTTCTTACATGTGATTTTGACTTACCAGTAGAGGACACATAACACTTTTAAATATTATCCTATAAGTCTACTTAGTTGAGCTCTTACTCCCTTACTCTTGCCACTCGCTCTCTCGCTCCCTCTCTGTCCACGTGGCCATGGCCAGCCTCTACCTCTCTACTCTCTCCTTCTCTCTGCCTTTCTACAATAAATGCCTTAAAACCAAAAAAAAAAAAAAAAAAAAAAAAAAAAAAAAAAAAAAAAAAATCTTCTGAATTGACCAAGTTTTAGAACGTAACTAAATCCATTCACCCAAATAAAAACAAAACCAAATTAAATCTTAGGGTTACTGGGCAGCCGAGCAGCCTGATGTCTGAGGTGATCTTACATGACAAATAGAAGAATTTAGGACTTTCTCATTTTGGCACAAAGCTCCTAAGGAAGACATGGTCACCACAGAGAGGGGAATGAATGGGACAGGTAGGCAATACATATATGAATAATTGAAAATTACAATATGCACACAGGGAGTTCAAGGCCAACTAGGCTACTTAGTGAAATCATGGAAGGGGAACATGTGGTTACAACATGTAACCAGGCATGGTGTCGCACATGGTGGTCACACACTTGGAATCCCAGCACTCAAGAGGGGAAAAAAGGGCTGTTCTTTGATAAATATCAAGTTCAAAGCCAACCTGGGCTACATCAGACCTCTTTCTTTCTTTCCTTCATTCTTTCTTTCTTTCTTTCTTCCTTCCTTCCTTCCTTTCTTTGTTTCTTCATTCATTCATTCATTTATTATATTTATATTATTTGTTATTATTCAATATCTTTTCCCCCTCCATACCCACCCAAATTTAAGTTCTTTCTCAAAAAATGAATAAAAACTCAATACAACAGCAAAACCAAGAAAACAACCTAAAAGAAACCCACCAAACTATAATCTAATAAAAGCACACAAAAAGACCATGTTGACGATTACATATTAGTCAGCTACTCCTAAACTGGCTGATATACCCAGTGTCAATCCACTGGGGGAAATTGATTTTTCCCTCTCCTAGCAGATATAAATGACATTTTGGTTATTAACCTTTACCCTAGTGTAGCAGTTCTCAACCTGTGGGCCATGACCCCTTCGGGGATCACATAACAGATATTTATATTACACTTCATAACACTAGCAAAATAACAGCTATGAAGTAGCAACGAAATAATTTTATGGTTGGGGGTCACCATAACTTGAAGAACTGTATTAAAGGGTTGCAGCATTAGGAAGGTTGAGAGCCACTGCCTAGTGGCTAGGTTTTCATTCATTCATTCATTCATTCATTGTGAAAATAGAACAAAACAGTACTGTAGAGAAAACCCTAACCCTATCACATCGAAGTTGGGCAAGATAGACAGACCATCAGAAGGAAAAGAGCCCAAGAGACGCCACAAGAATCAGACGCCACTTGCTCACCGGAGCTATACTTGTAGCGCAGAGGACCTGGTGCAGCCCCGTCCTCTGAAGGCCCTGGCATGCTGCCTCAGTCTCTGTGAAATCATACAAACTTTGTTCATGTTCATTTAGAGGGTCTTGTTATCTTAGAGACCTCATCTTTAAAAAACGAAGAAATGAAGAGGAACTGAATTACAAGGGGAGAGGAGAGGAGAAGGAAGGAGTGGACAGATACCGAAGTCCTGAGAGAGCATAAAGGGGAATACAAAACCCTAAAGTCTTTACTCTTTGTAAAGCTACACAGTCTAATTTGGTAGCTGACTGTAGTGGCTATTCCTGGTTGTCAACTTGACTATGTCTGAAATGAACTACAATCCAGAATTAGAAGGCTCACCTGTGGCCCTAATCTGGAGGCTGAGAGATATAAGTTTCCAACCTGAATCTTGGCATGGAGACCTTGAGGAATAGTGGCTTTGAATCCCAGAGGATTAACATAGAAAGCTCTATGAGTTCAAGATCATCTGGGATTAAAGGTGTGGTGACATAGTGGCTATGAATCCTAGAAGATTAAGACTGGAAGATCTACAAGTTCAAGCAAGGTGTGGTGGTACACACCTTTAACCTGGGCCACACTTTTTGCTGGAGACCCATATAAGAACATTGGAAGAAGGAGGGCTCTCTCTGCTTTGCCTGCTTGCCTTGTGGGACTGAGCAACTGCTGGATCCTTAGATTTCACAGCTGCTGCCAACCGTTGTTGGAAGTTGATTGTTGGGAGTTGGACTACAGACTGTAAGTCATCAATAAATTCCTTTACCCACATCATTTAAAACTCAGCTATTCACGCCTAGTTAGCCACATTCAGGACCAGCAGCTAGTGCCTACCATACAGCACCATAAGATACAATGTTTCCATCACCACAGAAAGGTAACACTAAAACATACAGCTCTCATGGGTGTTTAAACCACAAAAACAGTGTCTATAGCTTTTATAGTATGTGTAAAATACAGTATTCTGACAACAGTGGCCAAAGAACTCAGTCAGTTTGTTTCTATAAGGCAGAATTTCACCACGGAGCCCATACTAGTCTTGGAACCTGAAGTCCTCATGCCAGGACCTACTGAGTACTCAACAAATAAGTGACATCACACCTGGCTACTAAGTTCTTATGCAATGCAGTGTGTAGCATAACATTTAAATTCAGACTGAGAAATATAAAGATATAAATTGCAAACTTTGGGAAATCACTAAAATATGTTAGGAAAGAATATGCAAAAGAGGCTAGGGGGATGGCTCAGTGTGCAGTGTTTCCTATGCAAACATGAGCTCTTGTGTTTAGATCCCCAGCATCCACATAAATTCTGAGTGTGTTTACAATCTCACAGCTGGAGGAAGGGGCAGAGACAATCAGATTCTAGGGGCTTGCTGGCCAGATAGTCTAGCAGAAACAGTAAGCTGCAGGCTCAGTCAGAAACCTTGTCTTAAAAAAATAAAATTTGGACAGCAATAAAGGAAGACACTCAACATCAACCTCTGGCTTGGGCTCATGCACCCCCACACACATGAACACATACATACATATAAATCTCACACACATACATGCACACATGAGCATATACACACATACACATCTCCCCCCCACAAGCACATGAACATACATCTCTCTAACATACATGAGCACATACATATACATATACATATATGTATATGCTCATGTATGTATATGCTCATGTATATGTATATGTATGTGCTCAAACACACATATGAGCACATAAACACATAGGAATAACATCTGTTCCCACAGCAGAATATATACTTAAAAGGCTGAATTTCAGTGTATGTTCATTATACCTCACTGAACCTAACTTAATTTTAAATGAAAACAAAACAAAATGAAAAACAAGGAGTCCATATTATAATAAGTTAATAAATTTTAAACCCAAAACAGAGGTATCAAACAGTGCTTATCATATTTATAAATTACTTTATATTTGGTTTTTCTTTTTTATTTAAAAAACAATTGTTTTTAGACAGTCTCATGTATCCAAGCTGACCTTGAACTTGGTACACAAAGAGGACTTTGAGCTTTTTAAAGAGTACGTATGTAAATGTATGTGTATGTATATGTGTATGCGTTTGTGTATGTGTGCTGCCCTTAGACTTCAAAGATACCCTGGCTCTGGAGTTAGAGGCAGTTGTAGCTGCCTGATGTGTGTGTTGAACACCAAACTTGGACAGTCCTCGGGAAGAGCAGCAAGGGTTCTTTCTCAATTTCTTCACTATCTTTCCTGTTGCTCTTTTGATTGTTAGTTTTGTTTTGTTTTCTTTCAGGCAGGAACAATTATGGGTCAGAGATGTGACTACTGTGGGATGGCCCCCCATCCCTCGCTTGATGCCCTGTCTTCCTGCTGGAGGTGGGCTCTATAAGTTCCCTCTCCCTACTGTTAAACATTTCATCTAAGGTCCCTCCCTTTGATTCCTGAGAGTCTCTTACCTCCCAGGTTTCTGGTACATTCTGGAGGGTCCCCCCAACCTCCTATTTCCTGAGGTTGCCTGTTTCCATTCTTTCTGCTGGCCCTCAGGGCTTCAGTCCTTTTCCCTCATCCTATACCAGATCAAGTTTCTCTTTCCCCCCCAAATCGACCCCCTCATCCACTTTGCTTCCTAGGTCCCTCCCTCCCTCCCCACTTGTGATTGCTTTCTTCTCTCTCCCAAGTGGGACTGAGGCATCCTCACTTGGGCCCTTCAGCTTGGTGACCTTTTTGAGTTCTGTGAAGTGTATCTGTATCTGTACAGTACATTCTGTACTCTTTTTTTCCCTAATATCCACTTATTAGTGAGTACATACCATGCATGTCCTTTTGGGTCTGAGTTACCTCATTCAGGATGATATTTTCTAGTTCCATCCATTTGCCTGCAAAACTCAGGATGTCCTCATTCTTAATAGTTGAGTAGTATTCCATTGTGTAAATGAACCACATTTTCTATATCCATTCTTCTGTTGTGGGACATCTGGGTTGTTTCCAGCTTCTGGCTTTCACAAATAAGGCTGCTATGAATGAACATAGTGGAACACGTGCCCCTGTGGCATGGTGGGCATCTTTTGGGTATATTCCCAAGAGTGGTATAACTGGGTCTTCAGGTAAATATATTTCCAATTTTCTGAGGAACCTACAGATTGATTTCCAGAGTGGTTGTACCAGTTTGCAATCCCACCAGCAATGGAGGAGTGTTCTTCTTTCTCCACATCCTCTAGAACCTGTGTTGTCACCTGTGGTTTTGATCTTAGCCATTCTGATTGGTGTGAGGTGGAATCTCAGGGTCATTTTGATCTGCATTTCTCTGATCACTAAGGACTTTGAACATTTCTTTAGGTGCTTCTCAGCCATTTGAGATTCTTCAGTTGTGAATTCTCAGTTTAGTTCTATACTCCATTTTTTGATTGTGTTGTTTGGGTTTTGTGTTTTGTTTGTTTGTTTGTTTTTTGTTTTGTTTTTGTGTTTGTTTTTTGGTGATTAGCTTCTTGAGTTCTTTATATATTTTGGATATTAGCCCTCTATCAGATGTGAGGTTAATAAAGATTTTTTTCCCAATCTGTAGGTTAATGATTTGTCTTATTGACTATGTCCTTTGCCTTATAGAAGCTTTCCAGTTTCATGAGGTCCCATTTATCAATTCTTGATCTTAGAGCATGAGCTATTTTTGTTTCTGTCTGCTTGTTTTGAGACAGTTTCTCTATGTAGGCCTGGCTGTCTTGGAACTCACTATATACACCAGGCTGGCCTTGAGTTCACAGACATTGCCTGTCTCTGCCTCCCAGTGCTGGGATTAAAGGGATATACCTCTATTCTCAGCTATGTGGTAGCCTAGGCATGCCTTGAACTTGTGATCCTCCTGCTTCCTCCTCTTCAGCATACCCTACATGTGTACACCATCACAACTGGCCATTTCTGTTTTTTGAGATAGGATCTCCTATAGCCTAGGCTGACTTCTAACTCATTACTTAGTAAACTTCTGATCCTCTTGCCTCTGCCTCCTAAGTGCTGTGATGATAGAATTTCCAAATGACCAGGTTCAAAGAACTAAGCAAATCCCATGGAGGACTGCAGCTAGGGCTCCTTGTCAGAGACCACACTGTTCCTACAGTAAAGCAAGGACTCAGCCTGCATCCAGATGTACTTGACCCTAAAGTCTATCCTTCTGTCTCTATACTAATTCCAAGGGAATTGTTGAACTGTCACAAATATAGAATAAGAGCCAGCTCTTTACACAACAAGGCAAGGGTCTTACTGATTCCTTGCCCTGTTACTTGCACTGGAAATGCTGGTGTGACAAGCACTTTGTCAAAAGCAATGGTTTTGGTGTTCTGGACACCTGTCTCAGTCTCCAAAAAGGCATAAGATTGGGACCAGTCAAGATGTGCATACACAGGTGACTGCTGCTAGACATCCACTAACCGCTGGACAAGTCTGGATCCCCACATGGAAAACGGTGCCTCTCCTTTTCAGCCAAGAACAGGGGCTCATTATCAAAGTGTGTCCAGGAACATAGCAGGGACACACACACACACACCAGCACCACTAACAACAACAACAACAACAACAACAAACCAACAAAACCAACAAACTCTTTACAAGGAGAAAGGCTGAAAGTGACAGAGGAAAAAGTTCAGTATTTCTTCATAAGAAAAACCCAGGGCTGGCAAGATGGTTCAGCGGGTAAGAGCACTGACTGCTCTTCTGAAGGTCCTGAGTGCGGATCCCAGCAACCACATGGTGGCTCACAACCACCCATAATGGGATCTGACGCCCTCTTCTGGTGCGTCTGAAGACAGCTATAGTGAATTACGCCAGAGCTAGCGGGGTCAGGGTTGGAGCAAGCGGGCCAGAGCTCAATTCCCAGCAGCCACACATATGATGGCTCATGGCCATCTGCACAGCTACAGTGTACTCATACACATAAAATAAATCTTTAAAAAGAAAAAAGAAAAATCCAGGAAACAGTATGGTAGAAGGTGAGAACCAACTCTGACCCTGACACATATAATTAGTACACATGCACACACATGCATACACTCACTCTAAACATACACTTCACACATAGTACACATGCATGCACTCACTGTATGCACACACACAACAAATAATTAAAAAATTTAAAGACATTTTAAAAAGATCATACTATCAATGTTGAGAAGTTTGCAATACTATTACTTGTAGCTATAGTTCCTAAGTTTAAAGAAAGCAAAGCTTAGCATAGTCGTGCTCACTGTAATGCCAACATGAGGGAGACTGAGGCAGGAAGACAGGCCAGGGCCAGTGTGTACTACTGAATGAGACCTTGTGTCTAAATTACTAAAGGGAGGTGTGGAGGAGAGAAAGACTTCATATTCTGCCAGTGTTAATGCTTCTTTTAAGTCTCTCGCTTACGCTCTAATTTAACCCTGACTTATGGTAGAGATAGAGGGAAACAGGAGTACAGTGGTCCACCCCTCGAGGAAGAAGACAATGGAACCGTATCTCAAGAAGGACAAATGACTCGAAAGAAAAGTTTCTAACGTTGCAGGGAGCACCGAGACAAGGCTCGCCTGCCTACTTACATCCATCATGCCTGCTGGAACAGTGAAAATGCCCAACTCAAAACTGAGCTGCATGGTGAAGACTGTAGCTCTAGAAAGGATGTCAGCCATGAGATAAGAACTAAAGTTGAGTGTGCCAATGCATGCTATCCAAGAGTCTTTTAACAAGAAGATGTAGGGGCTGGAGAAATGGCACCAGCAGAAACTTACAACAGCCTGTAACTGCTCCAAGGAACCCATCATCCTCTGTGGGCATCCATACACCCGTGCAGACACGTGTGTATGCACACGTGCACACACATACATGCATATACATATACATAAATGAAAATCTTTTAAATAAAATGCAGCAGATTTTTAAATAGTGACAATTTAAAAAATCTTGTTTGTGATTTTAAAAGGAAAAAAAATCCAATCCAAACTCAGCAAGTCTATAACTCCATCTGTGAAAAACTCAACAGGCAAGCCAGGCAGTGGTGGCACATGCCCCTAATCCCAGCACTTGGGAGGCAGAGGCAGGCGGTTTTCTGAGTTTGAGGCCAGCCTGGTCTACAGAGTGAGTTCTAGGGCAGCCAAGGCTATACAGAGAAATCCTGTCTTCAAAAATCAAAAATCAGCCAGGGCTATACAGAGAAACCCTGTCTCGAAAATAAAAATAAAAATAAAAAATAAAAAACCAAAACAACAGCAACAACAATAATAATAATAACAACTCAAGCAGCAAGAGATCCAAACAAGAGCTCTGGTTTCCCAGTTCCCACACACTTAACAGCATCTAGTTCTTGCCATAAAAGGAGAAAGCAATGTCTACCCTGGAGAGGCATTTCCAAACATTTACCTTTAGGTCTCAGTGAATCTTACAATGATGAGCATGAGGAGGACACTGGGGGAGTTAGGAACACCCGGAATGACGCTGGATGTGTGGCACACACCTGTAACCCCAGCACCTAGGAGGCTGGGGCACTAGAGAGGTAACTGGTTCAAGGCCAGCTCGGGGTGGGAGGGATGAACAAAAAGAATAACTCAAATGGTACAAAGGATGAGAAGAGACATCCATCCACCTCACCAATAAAATATGTGCTGACAAACTAGAGATATCTATTTATTTGTGTATTTGTGTGTATATGCAGTGTAGGCATGTGTGTGAAATTTATTTTTGTGCACGTTTGTGTGTAGGTCCATGTATAGAGGCCAGAGGCCAAGGTTGGATGTTGTTCTACAATCACCTAACACATTCTTTGAGACAAGGTCTCTAACAAAACCCAGAGCTCCCGATTTGTAGGGATAATCTCTTACGCACTATGTGAAACATTACCTGTTAATCAAGAGCAGACTGGTCCACATCAGGGGAGGAAAGAATAAGCGGGACTTCTGGGAAGAGAACAGAACTCTGGGAAAGAATCAGGCTTGGAAAGATTTGCCACTGAGCCTTGAAGGAAGTCAGATGAATGAAACTAAGGAGAGGTAACTAACCAACCACATGGCAGACATAGAACAGTATAAGTGGGGTTAATATACATTAAGAACTAGCTGAGGAGCAAGCCTAAGCCAAGGTCATAAGCATTGTAAATAAAAATAAGCCTCCATGTCATTATTCAGAAACTGGGGCAGATATAGAAAAGCCCAACAGTTACACAATTGGCAAGAAAGGCTGGCCAGAAAGCTCAAGGCCTTTGTCTGACTCTGCCCATGCTATGCCAAGTACTCAGGTTGCAGGCATGCAGCATGTCTGGCTTTTATGTGGGTGATTGGGATCTGAGGCCATATGCTTGTGCAGCATATTACTGACTCACCCCACAGTCCCTAAAGACACTTCCTAGGAATGCTTTAAAGAGAGCAAAGATATATCAAAAGTGAAGAGTCAGCCCTATCCTGCATATGTAGCAGGTAAGCAACTCCAACTGATGGGTATAAAAAACTAAGCCTTAAGCTGGGCAGTGGTGGCACACGCCTTTAATCCCAGCACTCAGGAGGCAGAGGCAGAAGGATTTCTGAGTTTGAGGCCAGCCTGGTCTACAGAGTGAGTTCCAGGACAGCCAGGGCTACACAGAGAAACCTTGTCTCGAAAAAACAAAAAAACAAAAACAAAAACAAAACTAAGCTTTAGCTAGGCAGTGGTGGGGTATGTTTTTAATCCCAGCACTTGGGATGGATCTCTGAGTTTGAGGCCAGCCTGGTCTACAGGGGAAGTTCCAGGACAGCTAGGGCGTCACAAAGAAACCCTGTCTCAAAACAAACAAACAAACAAACAAGCTAAGCCTTATTTGGAGGAGACTCAAACTCATGGAGGTCACTTCTTAATCAAACAACTCAGCCTCACTCTATCCCAGCAGTTTCTCATGACCTCTGAGTACAAGAGAGAATACAATCACGGACAGGGAACATTTCTTGTGGTGTTTTTGGCTGTGGGAAGATCAAATGTCCTTCCTCAAAGCCAATGACTAGATAGATGCCTTATGAAGGAAAATACATGCATAAGTATACAGATGAATCCAATGCCATATTCTTAAGAGAAAAGGTTTGTTATAAGCCTTTATGTTTTATTTCAACAAAAAGAAATGAGACTACAGATTAAAGAGAGGTGAGGACTGGGGAGACGGCCCAGAGGTGAAGAACACTGGTTGTTCTTCTAGAGGATCAATTCTCAGCACCCAAATGCTGGCTCGCAGCTGTCTGTAACCCTAGTTCTACTTCCATAGATTTAGGGGAGAAAACACACATATAATAAAAATAAACCTTAAAAAATAAAGAGTAAAGGGGATTTTAAATTTATATGCTTTCTCCTACAAAGAATATAGAGAACTGATGTTTCAATCCAAGCTGGGTATAGTTGTAAGTATCTGCAATGCCAGCACCGGGGGTAGAGACAAGGGGACAACCACTAAGTTTGTGACCAGTCTGGTTTATACAGTGAACACCAGGCAATCAAGAGCTACATAGTGAGAGACTGTGTCAAAAACAATTAGACCCAATAAGCATTCAATTAAGTGACCAATTTCAAAGAAAAATAACATCATCAGCCTTACTGTTTCTTAAGAAGTTAAACACACCATATGGTTCACTCCTGTTTAACCTAAGAGACACACATCTGCATGTTCACAGCAGCTTTATTTATAATATCTGAGGACTGGAGACAACCCAATGTTCCCTGACTGATAAACAGACTGATTAAAGCTGTGGGCCACCTAAAAAAATGAGTACTCCTCAGCCAACTCAAGACAGGACAAATGACTGGAGCACGCAATGGCAGGACTGTCAAAAGTGGCTTTCTGAAAGAGACAGACAGAGAGAGAGAGAGAGAGAGGGAGAGAGAGAGAGAGCGAGCAAGAGCGCAGTCACCAAAGACACATCATATACTACCATTTCTTTAATTAAAATATAATTCATTTTTATGTATAGGTGTTCTGCCTGCACATATCTGTATATCACATGTGTATAGAGGACAGAAGAGAAAATCAGACACCCTGAGATTGGATTCAATGTTTGTGAGCCCACTGTGTGGGTGCTGGGAATTGAACCAGGGTCCTCTGAAACAGCAGCCATCTTTACCACTAAGCCATCTCTCCAGTCCTATAATCTCATTTCTATGACAGTCTGCAAAGTGCGGGGGGGGGGGGGGGGGAGAAAAACTGCAGCAAAAGAAAGCAGGCCAGTAGTCTGCCGACGGGGCCACTGAAAGCAGGCTGATGGGGAGAGGGGTGACGTGCAGAAAGGGACCGTTAGGTGTGGTGCTGATGGTGCATCTAATGTGTCACTGGTTACCAAACTGCAGGCGTTTATTAAAACTCAGCCAACTGTGAATTTCGCAGCATGCAAAGGATAGAAACTGGCAAATTTCCTAAATTCTAACCATGTCTTGCTAGGAAGTCTTGCTGGGAGAGAGCCCTATTTGTAGTTGGAATGAAAAATAGTAAAACCTAAGGATAAATTTAAGAAGTACATAAAAGCAGACAACCATCGTGTCGAACGCCTTTAATCCCAGCACTTAGAAGGTAGAGGCTGGCAGGTCTCTGCAAGTTCAAGGCCAGTGTGGTCTCTAGAATGAGTTCCAGGATAGCTAAGACAGAATAACCCTGTCTTGAATCAAACAAACAAACAAATAAAGTAAGTAAGAAGTATGTATAAGTAGTCTGGGATATACACTATATGCAAAAAGCTCTTCAAGCAGACAGACTACTGAAGGAACTAGGCCAGACTCCGGGAGAGAGGCTCCAAGCCAGCGGTTCCAACCTTCCTCACACTTCCACCCAGCCATAAAATTATTTTCATTGCTACTTCATAGCTACAATTTTGCTACTGATATAAACTGTAATGTAATGCATCTGCTGTGGGACCCCTGTGAAAGGGTCAGTCATTTAACCCCTGGAAAGGCTGTGACCCACAGGTTAGAACCACTGCTCTAAACTCACACTATCAAGTTAATCTCTGTCAGAACTTGAATAAAAGTGCAATTGGTAATTTATAATGAAACAAGAACACCAAGGCTTATTTGGAATAACAGATGTATAGAAACAAACAATAAAGACCTACATGGAAAGATGTATACAAACAGAATTCTATAAATTCATAAGTGGCATATATCAACTATACATATATAAGTGGCACCTAGTATCTGCCTAGCCAGTGAGATCACCCTTGCCTCACACCAACACAAATGTTAGATGAAGATATGATTCAAATAAAAGAAAAAACAGAATTAACCAGGCATGCCTTTAATTCCAGAATTCCAGTACTCAGGAGACAAAGGCAGGCAGGTTTCTGTGAGTTCCAGGCCAGCCAGAATTACGTAGGGAGATGGTCAAAACAAAACAAAAAAGCACAAAGAGTTAACATAATCACTAGGAGAAAATACAAGTACATATTTTACATAATCCTGGAGTGAAGGCAAATCTTTTTAATCATGTCTCCAAATATAGAAACATAAAAGGCAACAGTGATAGGTAAGACTAATACAGAAAAACATTTCAATATGCTGAAAAATACCAATGATTAAAAGCCAACTTTCAATTTATTTAGAAGATGGAAATTTAAGTTATTTAGGTAAAGAGCTATCACAAGCCAACCAATAGAAAGCCAAACATCCCAACTCATACACAACTCATGAGAAAAGCAACACAGGAGGGGAGCATTTGGTTCCACTAACAGTTAACGTAGCCAAGGACAGTGCCTATAAGATTAATGACTATGCCATCTGCACTTAGAATACTGCAGCTGTCCCATTGAATTAGAGACATCGGTGATCGTAGATAACATGCCACTGTGTTCATCATGAATGAAAACAAATGCTACCAAATAAACATGACAGACTACCTAAGCCAGAGCCTGACTTGAGAAATGTCTGGAAAACATCCATGTGCACCATGATGAATCTATACACAATGCTGGAAGCAAGCACAAGTTCCAACAAGGTGGATTTTCCTGGATGAATGTCCCTATAATAAAATAAACAATCACTTAAAGTGGAATTAGAGATGCATAGAAACAATAACAGGAAAAAGAAGTCTTTGGTCTGTTTATCTAAAAGTATGGTTACAAAAGGGTATGCTTACAATAATACCATTTCTCACAAGGTAATTACTGATGCATATTGATAATTATTGATAGCTGCACAGGAAAAAAATCCAAGCAGTAAACTAAAACATTAATAATGTTGTTTCTGGTGGTAATTACTTTCAGAATTTTTTTCTTATAAACAGGACATCTATACCATCTCCTCCAAAATAAGGGCCCCTGGGGGTTGGAGGAGAGGCTCAAGGGAGGAGCCAGAGAGGTCTGGGGTGCTGACTTTCAGGCATACTGTGGCTACCACACTCCTGAACTCCAGCAGCTCTGCCTGCCTACATGAGACCTGAAGATCTCCATGAGAAAAGTATGATGCAAATGTATATGTGCATGTATGAAATGTCATAATAAACTGTCAGTGTATATAATTAATACATAAAGATAAAAACATTTTAAAATCTTTCTCCCATAAGACTTTTCTAAAACTTAAGAGTATAAACATGTTTCTCTTTATAATAAAAAAGTAAATGTCTATTCCTCTGGCATCTCCTAGATACAGAAGTTTGAAAGTTATAAACTCGGGTGGTGGTGGTGGTGCACGCCTTTAATCCCAGCACTTGGGAGGCAGAGGGAGGTGGATTTCTGAGTTCGAGGCCAGCCTGGTCTACAGAGTGAGTTCCAGGACAGCCAGGGCTACACAGAGAAACCCTGTCTCGGAAAAACCAAAAAAAAAAAAAAAAAAAA
>JADRCD010189958.1:8875-25456 GCA_019843815.1 Montemys delectorum
AGAAAGAAAGAAAGAAAGAAAGAAAGAAAGAAAGAAAGAAAGAAAGAGAGAGAGAAAGAAAGAGAGAGAAAGGAAAGGAGGGAAGGAGAGAGGGAAGGAAGAAAGGAGGTGGGCTGCCTGAGCTTGACTCAATCACTATGGCCTGGGAACAGTCTGATTGACATCTGGGATATATACTTCTGTGTGTGGATAACACATTAGATCAAGCTCCCCTTCAAACCATATAGAGCAGTGAAGGGGGCACCAAGGGCAAAAAATGATGGACAGGTTAAAAAGATGCAGGCTACTACAGAGGACCAGCATCATCTTCCTTCCATAATCAGGGTTTCCAGTTCCTTCTGGAATCCTTGGGGCCATTTTCCCCATGACCTAAGAGCGAGCATTATGAGTCAGCCCATCATCCCACATGGACTTTGAGATGATGATGGCTCTTTCTCAGCCACCACAGGATTTGTCTTCCCTGCTATGAGCACAGGTATTATGTAGGGACCGACTGACACCCAAAACAAAAAGCTAACATCCCAGAAAAAGCACCCAATCAAACTAGATGTGTGTACTTATGGAAAAAGTCAGCTACAGGCGTCAAGGCGTTCCCCGCTCACCCAGGCTCTACCACAGGCCCCCAGGACCTGGGGAACCAAGCAGATATCTGCTCCGTTCTTGCCAACTTTACCCTGCTTTAGTTTCTCATTGCCCACACCTGACCTCAGCCTTGCCCTTGAAATGTTCAAAGGTCTCCAGCAAATCTCCTTAGCTAGCAGGAAGGCCACAGGTTAACCCTCCCCCAGGCCTTAAGCCCTCTTGCAGGCTCCAGCCTCTTCGCTGATCTTCCCCTTCATCGGCATCTTGCCTGCTGCCCTGGGCAGCTGCCCTTCTCTTTAATTACTCTACATTTTTAGCACCAAGATCTACTCTGAGCACTAAGGTCTGTCCCGAATAGGTATATCTTACATTTCTTTTTATCTCAAAGACAGTAGAACACGTGGCCTAATCTGGACCCTCCTGAACCCTCCCTTCAGACATTGCAGTATGAACTCAGGCACTTCCTAGGGGCAGCATCTGCTAAGCCTTCCTTGCCTTTGTCGTTATTTGTAAAGGGGGAACAAAGTAACACCTGCTTCTCTGGACTGACAGGAGGGTTGGAACCAATACAAGTCCCACTTTAGCATGTGCATGGGTAATGTCTATTCAGGAAACGTCAGCTATAAATATATAGGTGCTTGCAAATGAACAGGATGGAATGGCTCAAAGGGGAGGAGGAGTCATTAAATAAACAGGAGGATGGAGTTCTAGTTTCACTTCTGATGCTGTGGTAAAATTACCCTGAGAACATGCAACTTAGGGGACAAAGGGGTTTATTTCTGCTTATAATTCCAGGTTTCAGTCCATCCATTGTGGGGAAGGCAGGAACTTCAAGTGGCTAGTCACGTAGCCACAGTCAAGAGCAGAGAGCGGGGGTGGGGTACACACTTGTTCATCTGTTTGCTGAGCTCAGCTCCATTCCTGCTCTCTTACACAGTTCAGGAACCACTACTGAGAGAATGGTGTCACCCACAGTGAGCTGGGTCTTCCTATAGCAGTTAACATAATTAAACAATCCCACACAAATAGGCTCGCAGGCTAACCCAATGTAGGTGATCCTTCAGGCGATTCCAGGATGAACCAAATTGACAAAGTTACAGGCAGGGTTACCAGTATGTGACAGAGTGAGTCTACAATAGCCCGAACTAAGACAGACAGAAAACCCCGGAGCTAGCATCCCACAGGCTCCAATATTATCCCAGCCCAGAACGGTGGCTAAGTGGCAGGAATGTGGGAAGGAAAAAAGCACGGACCCACATACTATCAATCACTCCGATACATTCATGTGTTTGTGTATATTTTATAATTGCAAATATTATTAGCTACTCAAATATAATTAATTCACCCAACAAATATTTACTGAACATCCATTATGTGCCAGGGAAACAAGAAATTTTTTCTTATAATTAACAGCCAAGATGTGTCTTCTCTGTTATATCCAGCCATCAAACTAAAGCACGCAGTTCAAGTCCTGATGCCTTCTAGTCTGTAACAAGGAGTCTGTCTATTCCTCAGTCTCCGCGTCCACGCTAAGCAGAGCTGGTTAGTGCAGTCGCTGGAAATTTCCCATTCTAAAAGTCTTTTGGCTGCTCCTAGGGTTGCCTGTCTTTCCTGGATCCTCACACTCAAGTGTCTTACTCCCCCAACCCCTACCTACCACCCAGCCTCCCCTCCCCCAACCCCTTCCTACCACCCAGTCACCCCTCCCCCAACCCCTGCCTACCACCCAGACACCCCTCCCTCAACCGCTGCCTACCACCCAGACACCCCTCCCTCAACCCCTGCCTACCACCCAGTCAGTCACCCCTCTCCCAACCAACATATCCTATCTTAGTTTGTTTCCTGTTGCTGTGATCAAATATTGACTAAATACACCTCGGAGAAGAAAGGGTTCATATGACTCCCATCTCCCAGCCACAGTCCATCACTGAGGGAAATTAGGGTAGGAACCTGGAGGCAGGGACTGATGCAAAGTTGATGGAAGAGTTCTACTTACTAACTTGCTCGCTAAGCTCAAGTTCAGCTACCTTTCTTACACCTCTCAGGACCATCTGCTCAGGGGTAGCACCACCCGTCGTAGGTAGGGCCCTCCTCATCAATTATGAATGAGAAAATGCCCCACGGACAAGCTCTGAAGGAGGCAGTTCCTCAGTGAAAGTCCACTGTCAAAGTCTGTGTTGAGTTGGCTAAACCCAACCAGCCCATCCAGAAACACAGAAACTACATCCTGGCTTTAAGCAGAGTGAATCGCGCATGTGGGTAATGGTTTTCCAAGGGGTGGAAAAACTGAGCCGCCAACCGGTGGAGGGGGAAGGGGCCGGGGGCGGGGGGGGACTATGAATTAGCACCAGGAAGGAGCTGGTGGCATCCTGGGGCTGGAAGGGCAGCTGAAGGAAGTTACCAGAGCCCAGAAGTCATGGTCACTGAGATGGACCTCAGTGACCCTGTGTGGTATGAAGTGGAATCACAGAGGCTCACCCAGATGACCTGAAGATCCTGAAGACATCACAAAAGGCAGAGGAGTAAGCCACCTGGTTCCTCCGTCCTAGTGACACTCTTCAGCGCTGTTCTTTGGTCAAAACAGCTGAAAGTACAAGATCCGGTAAACAGGGACATCTAAGAAAAACACGGGGAGGTCAGGAATTTCCTTAATAAGATAAGCTCAGGAACTTTAGAAAGGTAGCAGAACTCACCGGAAGGTAAAGGCTAATTAACATTCCTCAGAACATAGGGTGAGATACTACCTGCGTGTGGGGGCACATTCTGCAGGGTGGAGCTTTGCCCACCTTTAGACAAGGGAACTCCTTGCCACCTTATTTCCCTAAAGACCAATCAGTTTAAAAAATCACCTACCAATCACATTGTGTCTAATGGCTGCTGCCCTGAAAATTTTATAAAAGCTCACTGAACATGCTGTGTGGGGTCACCTCCTTTCCTGAGGGTCTGGAGTGGTGTCCGTGCACTGGAATAAAAATCCTCATGCTCTTTGCATCGATCAGGCTCCATGTGATTGACCCAGGGGGTCTCCGGTAAGCTAAGGCTTGTCTGGGGTCTTACATTTGGTGCATGGGCTGGGAATCAACTCCTTGTGGGAACACACTGGAGCCTTGAATGGGAGGTCTTGAGTTTTTGCCATGGTTTCTGTTTATCTTTGTCAAAGTTGGAGTCTATAAGTCTGTTTGAACTTTTGCTTGCAAGTGTCTGGGGGCTCAGAGAGCCTACGGTGTCTGGTGCGGTCAAATGCGGCGGGAAGATGTGCCTTAAATGTCGTGACCTCGGGGTTGGGGGGACTGAAGAACACTTCAGCCCCCCTGGAGGGAGCCGGGAAGGCTCTGTTCCTTCTGGAAACCGCAAGACAATATCGGCAGGAGTCTTGCTATAACCTGGTTTATCTGGCCCCTGCTCTGCGCAGGAGCACCTAGTTTGTTTCGGCGTGGCTGGCTCGACCAAGCAACTCTGTTATCTGGCTTTGTTATCTGTGTGTGCAGGAGCACCTGGTGTCTGTAACTGGTACCATGGAAGGGGTGAACTGTGTGTTGTCTTTCTCTGTGTTAATGGACCTGGACATCCACCCATGGCAAGGTTGAGCTGTCTGTGTGGTAATTGTTTTTCTCTGTGTTTCTTGGTATCTTGTCCTATGTTCTTGGACTTAGACTGACGACATTTTTTTGGACATCGGAGAGACTGAAAGACAAGTTATTTACTCTCTGTTTCTCTGAATAAACCACTTATAGGGACTTTTGACTTGCAGGTGATCAAAAGCAGTAGAGGAGAGAGTCTTTAGGTCAGGATCCTTAGGGCACCTGGACCAAGTGCCCTATGTAGTTACCTAGGAAAAAAAAATCTAGTGGAGGACCCCCTCCTCCCTCATAGATAAAAGATTTTCATTCCTAAGACCCACCCCACAGGTTCCGGCTGTCAGGAAGAAAGAAGCCTGGGAGGAGAGATTTGAACCTGAGAAAGTTCTGATCCTCCAAGACTCTTCAACAGTGGACCTGTTACTCCAAGACCCTCTTCCTCCAAATATCCCTACCTGAGCCCCCATGGCCCTGTCAATGCCAGTACCAGCTCACCAGCCCAAAGGAAACAGGAGACTGGGGCCATTGCACCTCCTTCACTGGAGGGAGGAATGGGAGGAGACCTGAAAGCCAAATCCCTTGATATCACGGTGGCTCTCTCACTCAGGGCATATGGGCCTCTGGAAAAGGGCGATCAAGGCTATGCAATATTGGCCCTTCTCTTTGGCCCACTTATAAACTGGAAGACCCAACCCCCTTTTCCAAAGGGCAGGTTAATCTCTCTGAGACTGCTTTATTTATAATGTAGGGAGCCAGAGACATGGGGGCACCATCAATTGACCAGGCTGTTGTCGACAGCAGGTTTCCCCTGACTAGACCTGACTAGGACTTCAGAAGGTAAGGGGCACCACCTGAAGGGGCCAGGCTTCATTTGGCAGGTCTCATGACAACCTACAAATTTGGTCAAGGTATGTGAGGTTAGACAGGAATCAGATGAGTCACCTGCCAACGCGACTCATGGAGGCATTCCATCAGTATATGCCCTATGACTCTAGCAGCAAGGAGCACAAATATGGCTTTTATAGACCAGGCTAGTAGAAATATCAGGGAAAAGCTTCAGAAGCTAGAGGAACTACAGGATAAGTTGTTGAGGACTTTAGTGCAGGTTACTGAGAAAATCTACCATAACAAAGAGAGAGAGAGGAGAAGCAGAGAAAGAGAAAGAAAGAAGATGAAAGGGAGATAGAAAAAAAAAAAAAAAGAAAGAAAAGTAACAGGGAAGGAATCTACAGAGTCCTGACTCTCAGGCTAGAGGATGAATACAAGTTGTTTGAGGCCTTGGACAGGGCACCCCAGGACCTAGACTGGTGGTTTGAGGCCTTTCCCCAGGCCTGGACTGAGATGGCAGAAATGAGGAGGGCCAACAACCAGAGCCCCCATCCATGTGGAGCTTAGAGCCCAAGCCTCCCTGGTGTCTGCGCACCAATATCCAATGTCAAGGGAGACTCAGGATGGAATCAGGCCCCACATTACCAGGCTCCTAGAACAAGGGATGCTGTGGAAGTGCCAATCAGCTTGGAATACTCTCTTCCTGCCTGTGAAGAAACCTGGGGCCCAAGACTAAGGAGGACTGTCTAGAGGGGACTAAACACCTCCTGGAGGAGCTAGGAGGATTGAGATACAGAGTCTCAGCCAAGAAGGCCCAAATCTGCCAGAGAAAAGTAAGTTATCTGGGCTACCTGCTAAAAGACAGCCAGCGCTGGCTCTCCAATGCTCCAAAGGTGCCCATCGTGCACATCCCTCCTCCACAGAGCCCCAAACAGATACGGGAATTCCTGGGCATGGCCAGGTTCTGCTAGCTATGGATTCCAGGGTTTGCTGAATTGGCTGCCTCCCTCTACCCCCAGACTAAAAACAGACAGTCTTTCAATTGGGGCGAAGAAGAGCAACAAGGCTTTTGATGCGATTAAGCAGGCTTTACTGGAGGCCCCTGCTCTAGGACTGCCTGCTGCCAGTAGACCTTTCCACCTTTATGTAGCAAAAAACAGGGAGATAGCGAAGGGAGTGCTCACGCAGTGGCTGGGCCCCTGGTTGCCTATCTGTCAAAGAAGTTAGACCCTGTTGCTGCTGGGCGGCCTGCTTGTCTACTGATAGTGGCAGCAGTGGTAGTTTTAGTTAAAGATGCTGAAAAATTGACTCTGGGGCAAAATCTGACTGTGACAGCTCCCCATGCCTTGGAAAGCATTGTTTGCCAGCCCCTGGACTGATGGCTGACCAACACCCTCATGACTCATTATCAGACTCTGTTGCTAAACTCAGTTTGGATGACTGTCATGTCACTAGTGGCCACCAGGCCACTCTGCTACCTGACCCTGACTTCAATCCACCAGCTCATGATTGCCAGCAGATTCTAGCTGAGAACCAGGGATGGCAAAAGGGCCTGTTGATCAGCTGCTTCCCCGATGCAGAGGCGACCTAGTTCACTGATGGCAGCAGCTACCTGGTAGAGGGACAGCTCAAGGCAGGAGCCACCATTGTGGATGGGTGCCAGGTGGTCTGGAGGGGACTGCATCCTCCGAGAACATCAGCCTAAAAGGCAGAGTTGATAGCCTTGACCAAAGCCTTGGACCTGGGGGCAGGCAAAAAGACAAACATCTACATGGGCAGCAGGTATGCCTTTGCCACGAGGCTATATGCCAAGAGAGAGGACTACTCACATCAGAGGGGAAAGAAATAAACAAGCAGGAAATCTTGGTTCTGATGAAGCCAGCAACTGTGAGTGTTATTCATTGCCCAAGACATCAGAAGGGAAGAGACTCAGCGTCCCTGGGCAATAACCAGGCAGATCAAGTGGCTGTGCAGGAGCCTATCCTGGTTATGGGTCTACAAGAGACACCCCACTGGGAATTGGGACTGGACTAAGAGATGGCCTCACTTAGAATGTACTGAAGAAAAAAGGACTCAGATTGCTAGCCACCCTACTAATTATTACCAAGAGAAGGTAGGACAATGGCATACATAGGAAGAGAGAACTATACTTCCCAGAAAGTAAGCAAAAGAATTACTGGGCCAGAAGCACAGATGGACTCATTTAGGGGATATAAAGCTTATCCAAGCAGTTAAAAGACTATATATATGTGTATATATATATATATATATATATATATATATATATATATATATATATATACATACCTCAGGTTCTGGGCCAGAAAGACAGTAGAACAGCGTAAGGTAATGTTTATGAAGCCAAGAGTAAACAGGGCAAAAGACCTAGGGGAGAACAGCCTGGAGTTTATTGGTAGGTCAATTTTACAGAAGTTAAGCCAGGAAAATATGGTTACAAGTACCTTCTAGTGTTTTTAGATGTTTTCCTTTGATGGGTTCCCTACCAAGGAGGAAACAGGTACTGTGGTAGCTAAGGAGATATTAGAAGGAAATTTTCCAGAGGTTCAGAGTGCCCAAGGTAATTGGATTGGACAATGGCCCTGCTTTTGTCTCTTAAGGTAAGTCAGGGATTGGCAGAGATATTGGGGACTAATTGGAAGCCCCATTGTACGTACTGTCCCCAGAGCTCAGGGAAGGTAAAGAGACCTTGATAAATTGACCTTGGAGACTGGCTCAGACTGGTTGGTGCCCCTCCCCTTGGCCCTGAACACCCCCTACCATTTCAACCTGATCCATTTGAGATCCTGCATAGGATACCCACTCCCTTGACTCCTGCTCGTGATACCCCTAGGGTGACTTTTCAGGTTGACAAGGATCTTATTGCTCCATAGCAAGCTTTCCCGATCAGCCACTTGGAATTGTGGCCTAAACTTAGTGCCCTGTATCATGCAGGTACCCTAGAGGTTCCATACAAGTACCAAGTTGGAGATTGGATATATGTCAAATGTTGTGCTGAACACTCAGAAGCAAAGAGGAGAGGGCCATTCCTGATGTTGTTAACCACCCCGACCTCCATTAAAGTGGATGGAGTGACTGCCTGGGTTCACATCAGATCAGTACCTGGACCTGACGCCAACTAGAGAGCAGCCAGACACCCAAGCAACCCACTTCTGCAAGGCCAGAGAAACCACAAGACAGCTATGGTGTATCTTCCAGCAGTGAACCTCAGCAGCCCCCACAACCCTACTGAAGTGACTTGGTAGGTGCTTTCAGCCACTGGTTATGTAGCTTGGTTCACTACCCGAGTTGTATCTGGCGACTGGACCCTGTCTTTGATTTCTGTGATTTAGCAGTGGGCCTTGACTTCTGGGGTATCGCTGCCCTAGAGACACAGGGAGAGGGATTGCCTGAATGTGGGGGATGAGGGACTTGTGAATCTAAACCATGTCCCAGAAGTGGCCTTAGAGGGTGGGGCTTAGGGTTCAGACTCTCAAAATTGAAAAGTGTCCTGTGAGAAACCCTCATATTTATGTATCCCCGAGATGGGAGAAGCCAGCCGCAGACCCATCAGTGTTAGGGGGTCAACCATTTCTTCTGTGCTACCTTGGGGTGTGAAACATCAGGAAGCACATACTAGAGACCATTCCGGGAGTAGTTAAAAATTCAATGGCCAAGGTGAGAGAAGAGTTGGCCAAGTGGAAGGGAGAGAACAGAGTCAGGGCTGTTTGGAGTCTTGGTTTAACAGCTCCCCCTGGTTTACTACCTTGATTTCTGCATTGTTAGGACCCCTGATCATTTTGTTCCTGCTTCTGACCTTTGGCCTTTACATTCTACAGAGGACCAGGGATATGAGCTGCATAACTATCCACAATAGCTTCAAGATTGAAGCATGTACAAAGAAAAGGGGAAAATGTAAGATCCGAGTAAACAGGGACATCTCAGAAAAACACCGGGAGGCCAGGGATTTCCTTAATAAGATAAGCTCAGGAACTTTAGGAAGGTAGTGGAACTCTCTGGAAGGGAAAAGCTAATTAACATTCCTCAGAACACAGGGTGAGAAACTACCTGTGGGTGGGGGCACATTCCACAGGGTGGACCTTTGCCCACCTTCACACAAGGGAAGTCTAAAGACCAATCATTTTAAAAAGTCACACTATTCTACCAATCACATTGTGTCTAATGGCTGCTGCCCTGAAAATTGTATAAAAGCTCACTGAACAAGCTGTGCAGGGTCGCCTCCTTTCCTGAGGGTCAGGGGCAGCCTCAATGCACTGAAATAAAAATCCTCATGCTCTTTGCATTGATCAGGCTCCGTGTGATTCACTTAGGGGGTCTCAGGTAAGCTAAGGCTCGTCGGGGTCTTACAAAAGCTGCCATACTAAGAGCCTGAAGGGTTCCTAGCAGCCTACACATAAGGCCCAGACTGCTTTGTACATGTCTCTACCCTAGCAATTGAAGGAGCCAGGAAGTGTGAGGGCTGCTCCCTCTCTGCTCCCGTAGGCAGGCCTCCCTCGTTTGCTTCCTTAGTTAGAACTCTGATTTCACTGGCCATGACCTCTCTGTTTCCTACTCTGCTTTCTGTACCACGGTACAGAATTTCAGGGTAGCAGGCAATGAATGGCCTCATTCATCCTCTTCTTCTAACTAGTATGATTCACAGTATGCAATAGGCACTCAATCATCCTTGCACAGAGGGGGAAGGGAAGTCCTACCCACCACCTTCAGCCTCTGTGTTTTTATATCTCTGTTTCTGTTTCTCTCTGTGTGTGTCTCTGTCCCTCCGTCTCTCTGTCTCTATCTCTCTGTGCGTCTCTCTCTCTCTCTCTCTCTCTCTCTGTAGACCCAAAAATGCTCAACTGTTGAACTATACCCCAACTTTCCTCCTTAAAATTTATTACTATTATTATTATTAATTATTTATTATTATCATCATCATCATCATCATCATCATCATCATCATCATCATCATCTGTGCTGTGTGAGTAAACACAGGCATTCCCATATCACAGAGATCAAAGAACAACCTCTGTGTGAATGATTCCCTTCTACCTTGTTTGGAGACAGGGCTGTTCAATACTACATATGCCAGGTTTACTGGCCAGCAAGCTTCCAGGGAGTCTACTAGCTTCACCTTCCATGTCTCCATAGGAATGCTGGGATTTTGGACATCAGTATTAACACATCCAACTTTTTACATGGATTTTTGGGGATCCGACTGAGGAAGCTAGGTTTATTCAGCAAGCACTTACCCACTGTGATGCTTAGATTTGGTTAGCCAAGCTAGAGTCTTATGGGAAGAGGGAACTTCAACTCAGAAAATGCCTCCATCAGATTGGCCCGTAGGCAAGTCTGTGGGCCACTCTCTTGATTGATGACTAAGATGGAAGGGTCTAGCCTATTGCTGGCAGTACCACCCCTGGGCAGGTGATCCTCTATGTAGAAGAAAGAAAAGTGAGCAAGCCAGTAAATAAGTAGTGTTCCTCCATGGCTTGTATTTCAATTCTTGCCTCCAGGTTCCTACCCTGAGTTCTTGCCCTGACCTCCCTTCCTAGTGGACTGTAAGCTGAGAGGTAAAATTGGTCCCCATGTTGTTCTCAGTCCTGGTCTTTACCACAGCAATGGGAAGCAGACTAGAACACCCACTGAGCCATCATCTCCCCATCCCTTCTTGCTTTCCCCCATCTGCCTCCCTCGACTATCTAACTCTGACTAGCGTGAAAGAATGAACAAGAAGTACGAGGCCTCTTTACTCCTGGGTCTGCAAGCTGAGACCCTATGTTTGTTACACCAACAATAATTATGAAAGTTATTATACTCATAGCACTGTCAACATATCTACCAACTATAGCCACTTGAGAATGCTCTGTGGAAATTGCCTCACATCTCAAAATATCTTCCTTCTACCACCCAGGATGCTTCGAGGCCACTTCTCCCTGCTGCTAATCAGTATGTGCTCAGGATAAACAAACTCATTTTAAAATCAGCTTAAGCAAAACATAATTACGAAGATAAATTAGCTGCCCCCAAGATTGCATAATGAATGCCCAGGCCAAAAAAAATTAGTATTTTTATTATCTGCTGTTTTTATTAACTGTGTAACATTTTTCCTTCGACCACTGAAGCAGAAGGAAGTACCACTGATCTCAACAACTGAAACTGATTGTCTCTGCAATGCTTCCTGCAGGATGAAAACCAGATTTTTTTGTTAAGTTGTCTATGAGGGCAAGAGGGAATGGGCCACAGTGTATGTGTGGGAGTCAGAGGACAAACTACAGTGTCAGTACTTACCCTTCACCTTATTCCAGGCAGAGTCCCTAGGTGTTTGCTTGGCACATATCAAGCTAGCCTGAAGCTTTCTGGATCACTTGTCTCTGGCCCCCATCTACATGTAGGTGTGCGGTGAGTCCATGCTCATGTGACTGCATCTGGTTTTACATGGGTTCTAGGTATCCATCCAAAGCAGAAACTCACATTCCAGCAAGTTCTTCTCCCACTGGGCCCTTTCCTCAGCCTCCAAAGAGGTATTGTTTTTCTTTTCTAGATATTTATTATGTGTGTGTGTGGATACATCCATGTCAGAGTATGCACACAGAGGTCAGAGAACAACTTTGTGGAGTTGGTTCTCTCTTCCCACCTTTGTACAGATTCTGGGGGCCAAACTCAGGCCATCAGGATTACATACCAAGCGCTTTAACCTCTGGGCTACCTCTCCAGCGCTGTTTTTGCTTTTCTCATACATGTAAAACAGCAGGCAAGTACTAAAGAAAAGAGATAATGAGAGTCAGGCGAGCAGCAGCCAACTCCTGGTTCTGGCTTGTGGCAAGACAATCCTGGGCAAGTCTGTGGGAGACCAGGTTCTTTTGGTATGAAATAAAGATGTACCCACTTCAATGACACTAGCAGTAGATGCTTGCTCTATAGTTCAAATGCATCCTATACATCTTTGCCATGGGCTCATGAATTATTTACTAGTATTGTTTCAGAGTCAGAGGGATTAACTTGCTCAAGAAGATAGGAAAACTGGGTGTGATTTTATACATTGAAATCAGGAAGCAATCATCAGAAATGTAACAGGAGCTAAATTAGGGGATTAAATGAGGCTTAATTAATACACCCGGAACCCAGATTTCTGACTGGACACTCACTGTTCTCTGCATTTCACTCTTTCCCTATGCAAAATGTCAGGTCATTAGCAGCTGTCAATCAACGGTCACTGGCGAGGATTCATCTGCAGCTACAATTTGTAGTGCTGCATAATGTTTGCACCTTTCAAAAGTGTGGTCAGTGTTGAAAACCAGATTTCTCAGTGTCTCTTTCTCTGTGTGTCTCTGTCTGACATCTTGACAGTATCAGACAGAGGAGACAGGCTGGGGATGTAGCTTAATCATGGAGACTTTGCTTGGCATATTCAAGGCCTTTGGTTCAGTTCCTGGAAATGAAAAGACATTCTGATAGAAATTCAGGTGATGACAATGCTGTGGGCCATTCACCATACAGAAAACAACAACAAAACTGTCCACAGAGACACTGGGCCAATGGTGACTTGGGAGGGTGCCAAGGAGCACCAGAAGTGGGACTCAGTTTTACCAAGGCCTCCAGTTGCTTTGAAACATACACCTTGGCTCTTAAGCTCTTGCCTCTCTCTTGCCTCTTGCTCCCTTGTGCCCCATCTCACCACATTCCCTTCCCCACTCTCTCCACATGGTCATGGTGGGCCTCTATGTCTCTACTCTCTCCTTCTTTCTGCCTTTCTCTGCTTCCACTACTCTCTTAACTCCCCTCCCTGTGCCCTAAATAAACTCTATTCTATACTTAAAAAAGAAAAAAGAAAAGGAAGAAAGAAAGAAAGAGAGAGAGAAAGAGAGAGAAAAAGAAAGAAAGAAAGAAAGAAAGAAAGAAAGAAAGAAAGAAAGAAAGGGACAACTTGGAGCTGTGAGAGTCAAGGGTATCTATAACTATTTAATCATTTAATTATGAAATATGTTTTCCTCTGTGAGAAACAGCTTTCTGGCTACCATCCATATCAATGTCAAATCTTGTTCTTGCACAGACAGATTGGAAATGTATCAAGTCAAACTCACCTAAACACTGGCACAAAGGTTGAGAATAAAGAGGGGGAGAGAGACCAAGCTTATTAGCAAACCTGACGATATTTTATTAAAGGAAGTGTGACTGGAGACAGGGCTTCACCTGCTCAAATCCAAAGCAGAAAACTAAGTACATGATATATAAGAAGAGTTAATATGTACACCCAAAGCAGCAGACTATCTCAGAAAGGGAAATAACAGCATTATGACAAACAAAATAAGATGTGTGATTTCACAGTGCCATACATTCATGCATCCATTCATTGCACAAATACAAACCGAGGGACCACAGTACACCGAGATAATGTGCACCGTAATTAATGAGACAATGCTCAATTGAATTCCAGCAGATTTATCTGTAGTTTAAATGCCTTATTTTATTTTTCTGATGATAATATAATGAATTTTGGTTGTTAATTTGGTTTTTTGGCAGTGCCAGGGATGGAGCCCAGGATCTGTGCTTATTAGTTCATGCTGTGCCACTGAGCCACATGTAAGTGCTTACAATTTTTAAAATATCAAATATCTAAGCTTAAAAAGTATTTAAAAACTGCCAGACATTGTGGTTCACACCTATAATGCCAGAATATGGGAAACAGAGACTTGGAGACCAGGAATTTCAGGTCATGCTCAGGTGTGTAGTGAATTTGAGGCCAGCCTGGGCTCCATGACACCCTGTCCCAAAACAAAACAGAAAAAATCAAATACAAAGCAAACAGACACCTTCCTTGATGAGAATGTTTCTCAACGCCGGGGTGCTATTGGCATTTGTCAGTAAGCAGTTGCCCTGGGGCTGACCTGGCCTTCCATGCATGATAGGTTGTCCATCAGCATTCTTGGCCACTGCCTACCATGTGAACCCTCTGCACCTCCAGATTCACTACCATCAAATTTCCCAGCATTCAAATGGGCATGAGATGCCCAACAAATTTCCTGTATCTATGTCTATGCTGATAGAAGAGCAACGACGTCTTTACAGCGGTCAGCAGAGTCTCAGATCTGCTCCAAGCCCCGAGAACAATGCCCATGCGCAAAAGGAACATTCAAATCACACCATTCAAGGTTCAGGGAAGCTGCAGAAGGAGACGGACTGTGAGAGCTGGAGGAAGTGGGGAGGGGTGTGGAATGCTGACTTCCGGGCGTGACCAGGGATGGCTTCCCTTGGTTGTCAACTTGACAGGATCTGGAATCAACTGTAACACACCTGTAACAAATGATCTTTTCTCTTTCTCTCAGTCTTTTTTCCTTTCTTCCTTTCCTTCCTTGCTCTCCTCTCTCTCCTCCTCCTCCTTCTTTATATTTTCTTAATCAGATTGTTGACGTGAGAAAATCTACCGTAAACATGGGCGGCATTTTCTGGTGGCGGCCTAGACAAAAGGAAGTTTTGCCTTCTGCTTGATTGGTCGTTCTCTGCCAGATCCTTCTTTCCTATTGTGGTGGCATTCCTTCGCGGGTACGAGAAGCTTAGGACTTCCAACATAAACAGCAGCAGCTCTCCAGGGCTCCTCGGGCCTTCTGCTCTCAGAGGGACGGACTGCTGAGACAGCCAGCTTCATATTCTGAGCGACTACTGACCTTCCAGTGTGAAGCAGCGGCTGCTGGACTACCCGGACCATGGTGTGTAAGCTCATTCGATGAATCCCCTTTTAAACGGTGTATTCATTCTATCAATTCTGTCCCTAGACAAGAACCCTGACTAATGCAACAGGGCTGTTGCACTCTGGAATTCACTGCAGCTGTGATCGCCCACACAAGATTGGGCCCATCAACAGCCTGTCCTGCAAAGGGGCGTGGCTCACCGGGCTCCACCCCTTTCTGAGGATTTATACATAGCTGATAGTTAATATAGGGCAGGCATTTTCCTCAAACGGTTAGCCACAGAGGAGGTCCCCCTGCTCTCGTCAACAAACTCCTCGCCAGTCCTATAACCAATCTTTTTTTTTTTTTTTTTTTTTTTTAACAGATCTTGCCTCCAGTTTATTTGTAAAAACAGCATAGGACACTGGTCATCTGCAAACTGTGTAAGTAGGTGTGTCACAGCAGTCCATCCATCTTCACACTGGCAGGAGCCTTTTCTATGGGGCCTTCACAGGGGCCTGGGCACCTTTGGGGGCCTGGGCACATTTGGGAGCCTGGGCTGGAGCTGAAGCCTGGGCCTTAGCTGGAGCTTTGGCCCCTGCCTTTGTTTGAACCTTGGGCTTTGGTTGGCAGAGCCTTTGACCCTTAGCCATGTAGCTTCGAATCTTCTTCCCAAGCTTGGGGTGAGCGATGAACGCCAGACGGCTGAGTTTGCGGCTGGGACCCTTTGGCATCCTGGGCTTGATGGCCTGAGGCTTCACCAGGGCCTTGATGGCCTCTGCACGTGCACTCACTGCCTTTGCGTTGTTGGCCTGCATTTTCTTCAGGCCTTTCTTGTTGTGTTTCTTGGCAAAGCGCATGTTCCTCAGGAACTTGGGGTCAACCCCCTTTAGAGATTCGTATCTTTGTGACCGGGGTTTCTTGATGCCATTTCTGTGCCATTTGCGGGAGTGGTTGTGTGTGGTGTGGTTCTTGGACTTGGCCATGTCTGCACGGTAACCCGCGGCTCCCGCACCGCCTGGGACCGAAGAGAAAGAGAGCCTATAACCAATCTTAATAAGACACATTGGGTCACCAAAATTCTGTCTTATTTATCCTCTCTTTCTGTGTCTCTGTCTGTCTGTCTGTCTGTCTGTCTCTCTCTCTCTCTGTCTTTGTCTCTCTCTCTCTGTCTGTCTGTCTGTCTGTCTGTCTCTCTCTCTCTCTCTGTCTTTGTCTGTCTCTCTCTCTGTCTGTCTGTCTCTGTCTCTGTCTGTCTCTTTCTCTGTCTCTGTCTCTCTCTGTCTCTCTGTCTCTGTTTCTCTCTGTCTCTCTGTCTCTTTCTGTCTCTCTGTCTCTGTCTGTCTATCTGTCTGTCTGTCTGTCTCTCTCTCTCTGTCTCTCTCTCTGTCTTTGTCTCTCTCTCTCTCTGTCTGTCTCTGTCTGTCTCTCTCTCTGTCTCTCTCTGTGTCTCTGTCTCTGTCTCTGTCTCTGTCTCTCTCTGTCTCTGTCTCTTTCTCTCTGTGTCTCTGTCTCTGTCTCTGTCTCTGTCTCTCTCTGTCTCTCTCTCTCTCTCTCTCTCTCTCTCTCGTGTGTGTGTGTGTGTGTGTGTGTACAATGTGTATGTATACCACTCTGCTCTTGTGGAGGTAAGAGGACAGCTCTGGAGAGTGAGATTTCTCCTTCCTCCAGGGATGAAATTCAGATCAGATCAGGCTTGTATGTTTACCCCCTGAGATACTTCACTGCCCCCACCTCACCCCCCACCTCAGTGACCCTTCCCTCACTGCCCCCAGATCCAAAAAGGCATAAAAGTAGGAAGAGAGCTAGTAGGAAAGGAGACAGTGGGAAGAAGAAAATCGGAGGGTAAAGGGGTGTGTGTGTTTGTGTGTATTAGAGAGAGTGTGAGAGAGAGAGAATAAGACTGAGTGTGTGAGAGAGGTGTGAGA
>JADRCD010189958.1:25466-41742 GCA_019843815.1 Montemys delectorum
GTGTGAGAGAGAGAGAATAAGACTGAGTGTGTGAGAGAGGTGTGAGAAAGAGAGAATAAGAGTAAGTGTGTGAGAGAGAGTGTGAGAGAGAGAATTTGGTTTTTTTTTTTTGTTTGTTTGTTTGATGGGTTTTGGTTTGGTTTGGTTTTGGTTTTTGGTTTTGGTTTTTCGAGACAGGGTTTCTCTGTGTAGCCCTGGCTGTCCTGGAACTCACTCTATAGACCAGGCTGGTCTCGAACTCAGAAATCCACCTGCCTCTGTGTCTCAAGTGCTGGGATTAAAGGTGTATACCACCACCGCCTGGCCCGACAGAGAGAGAGAGAGAGAGAGAGAGAGAGAGAGTGAAACAGGGAGAAACTATAATAAAATATGCTATGCATGGGTATAAAAATATCATAATGAATCTATTATCATGTATAATTAACATATATTAATAAAATCATTCCTTTAAATCCCAGTATTCAAGAGCAAAACAGTCTAAAAAACAAACATACACACACACCAACAGCACAAACCCCCACTTCAGCCCCAGCACCTGTTTGCCAAAGGTTAAAGAGCAGCAGAGAGCCCCCGCCCCAGCTTCAGGTTCCCACGCCTTCATCTGAGAAGCTTCCTACTGCACCAGCAGAGGTTGGCACACATAGCTGATGAGGAGAAGTGATGGGGGTGGGGTGCTCTGCCTTAAATGGGTAACTGTGTTGCCCTCTCTAAGGTCAGGGAGCATCACATAAGAGGGGACAGAAAGAATGGGCCACACACTCCTTGAGGTACTGTCCCAGATCGGCAGTTGTTAAGGGAAGTGGTGTCAGTATGGGCACCAGCCCATTGCCCTTACTCCACTGAAAAACCTCCCACCCATTTGGACAATAAACTAATTAAACTCAGTGGGCCACACACACAAAGAAGACATGCAGGTGGGAAGGGAGCCAGGAGAGAAAGGGGAGATGAAAATTATTTACCTTTATTATATAAATGCACGAGATTGCTAAGCAATTTTTAAAATTATAGTCCTCTTACTTCCCCAGGTAAAAAGAGAGCAAGGAACTTTCCTTTCAGTATGGGGATTCCTAAGAGTGGACCCACAGTATGGTTCCTTTCCCTGTGGAGAGAGACAGGCCACCACCCCGCAGGCTCCAGACAGAGCCCTCACCCCCTTCCCATGTGAATGAGGGAGGTGGCCCTCTGCAGAGAAAGGCGGGCCTGGGAGTCTGGCCAGTAAAGGAGGACAGACTTGGCTCTGCAGGGGATCAGTGGCCTTGGGCTTAGCTGCCTGCCTGCGTCATACCATCATCCAGGCCATGCCCCAGACTTGCCCTCTCCCAATGAGCTTTGCTGACAACACTGGAGCAAAGCCTACACCACACACACACACACACACACACACACACACACAGAGAGAGAGAGAGAGAGAGAGAGAGAGCTCAGAATTGTGCCCAGTTTTCTGCTAAGGGTCAGGTAGGAGTGGCTGCCTGGCCACTCCCTGCTGCCAGGACTTTCAAACAGTCCATTGTGTTTAACCTAATGCAAAGCACCTGCCTGGGGACGGCTATTTGGTTATTCTGGCACAAACGCAATTTGTAAAGAAGCAATATTTTCAAAGAAGCAATATTTTCAGTTAATAAAAATGCCTACTAACCTCAGGCCTGGCTCAAGATTTGTAGGTCCCTGGAGCCCCAATACTGCTTGAGATAAAAGCAAAAATAGCGGTCTGGTGTATTATCTCTTAGTCATGAAGGTGGTGCAGCTTCTAGTCATCAAGGGTTGAGGGGGAAGGGTGAGAGGGCCCAGACTGGGCCGTTCATTTCTTGGATAACCACTGAGCTCCTAGGTGGGCCCAGCCCCATGTTCTGCAAGAAACAACTCAGTTTCTGTTGAACGCTTTAACCTCTCTCAAGTTCAAAACCCTCCCAAAGCAGTGAGCTGAGTGAGCCCTTACTCCCACCCTCTGTTCCTTCAGCAGCCCCTACAAGTCTGCAACACCAGTTTGGACAGACTTTCTCCCGGTTTTCAATCGAGACTGGAAAACAGAATCTTTATGTGAAATCCTTTTCACACTTAAGTACAGATTAACGTCTTAACAAAATAAACCTTCCCCAAATCTGTAAACTACTTCTGTCTCGGGATCAGAGAGGGCAGTGATCGTGGGTTAGGTAGCTAGGAAGCCTAAGGGATAAATCTGCCCTTCGCCGGTATGCTGTGTGACGCTGGCTACTTATCTAACCTGTCTACTTCCTCATGCTTAAGAAGAGCACGATAAAGCACACCACGCACTTTGGTGAGAAGATGTGTGTGGCTTCATAGCTACAGGCTATTATCTTTATGAGACACCTGGTCTGCTCTCCCAGGAGTCTTTTTGACAGTGTCATTGAGAGAGGAACATTCAATCAATGCCTGGGCTTTCTGCAACAACCTCTTAGACAATTCCAGTGACAGTAGTTGAGGAGCAATCTCCCACACCTCATGCTATGTTCATTTATTGCTCACGTCCCAGGTGGCCAACAGATGCCCTCCCAGAATCCCCGGCAGGCTTCTCTCTGCTTTTAGTGACTGAGCTATACCACGCTTGTACCTTCTATTGGTCAGACTCCTCCTCTGCTCCCTGTCTATAGATGCATTCCCACTTATAACAAATCCCATGATGGCCTGCTCTAGGTTGGGTATCTGTGAAGCAATGACTTGGTGCATACAGTTTGTGGGTAAGTAATTTGGGGACATTGAAGTGAATGAAGGAGGAGAAGGGGGAAAAGCCGATGGATGCCTGGGTTAGCTGCAAGGGAATGAGATTCATATACAGTTCCCATCCTTACTGGAATGCATGAATGGAGAATTAGAAAATCATTCACCACATCTATTTATTTTTAAAGTTAAGCATGCCCTTATCCAACCGTCACTAGAAGCCTATCCAAGAGACTAAAAACACGTGTACCTAAAGACTTGTATGTAAATATTTGTGGTGGCTTTTTCATACCAGTCAACACTTGGAAACAACTCAACTGACACTGACAGATGGAGATGCATGGTCTAGTGAAGCCATACAAGAGAACTCTCCACACAGTAGCTACTTGAACTGTGGAAAGTGAAGATTGCCATTTAATGCTAGGTACGAAAGGCAATTAAATTCAAATGTGTTGACTGTTACATAGCACCATGCTTAGGTACCTGTGATAGTTTTGTCAGAAGAGAGTCTCAATAAGCAGATTGTCTAGATCAGGTTGACCTTGGTCATCTCTGTGATGAATAGTATTGGTTGTATTGGTTGGTGGAATACCCAGCCCACTGTGGGTGGCACCATCCCCTTGGCTTGGGTCCTCGACTGTATAAGAGTGAAGAAGGTGAGGTAAATTGCATGCATGCATGCACTTCATTCTCTCTGTGGATATGAGTGGCTGTTAGGAGATTCTGCCTTGACTGCCCCAACAATGATGGGCTATATCTTGGAATTTTAGCTAAATAAACCCTTTCGCTATTAAAGTGGATTAATCACAGCAACTGCAAACAAAACTAATGCCATACTGAATGAACTCATCTCTTTAGTTAATACTCATTTCTGGTCAGTTGGGTCTCTTTGTAGCACAGATGGGCATCTAGACTGTTACCTACTATACCCCAGATTCTCTTTCAGACTGACTCCAGGCAGGTCTGTGTGCTTAGGTCCACCATGGAAAATCCCACTTCTGTGTCAAACCCTGGCTAATAAGGGCAAAAGCAACACAAGCGAACCTAAACTTTGATGCATCTTTGCACAGTTCTGGACCAGATTCCTTGAGTACTGGTCCACTGTTTGTATCCCTTCTCACATCACCTGTATGCTTCACTTTTCGCTGAGGTCACCTCTGTCCCTAAGCTCCTGTGACTTAGAACATTCATTTCTTACACGATGTTAGTCTGAGAACTTCGTTTCCCTGTTCTTTGTCTGTTGGAGGCTGCCGTAGGCACCTGTGTAGCACTTTTCACTTAATGGTTAGCAACATGGCAGTTGCTCCTTCAAACCCAGGCAATGAGAACACCCTGGAAAGATGGGGCCAGGCCTTACATAATCATGCACACACAGCCATATGTGTCCTATGCCAAATTTGACTTGTAAGAAACCAGTCACGAGTCCCCTCCACACACAAGAGGAAGAGAGCATACAGGGGTGACACTGGAGAATGAAGATACCAGGGTTCTCTGTAGAAGTCCATGACAGTTTACCATCTGGCTCCCAGTGTTCTGTATCATTCCTGCCTGCAGAGAATATTCACTCTCTCCTAAGGAATTCAAGAATCTCACAGAATACACAACCTGCTCAGCGGAGTTCACAACAGCATCATCCAAATCAGGTCCAGCTGTGGATGAGGCCCCTTGAGTATACTTCCTCAGTCTAATAAAACTAAAGACAAGTCATGTGATTCCAAACTCCATGGAGGAACAGTTTTAGCTAAACAGATACAGAAATGCCCATTTTAAAAGGACAATGAAAAGAGAGTTGCTAGCACTTGTGGTGGCACATGTCTGTAATGCTGGCCCGCAGAAGGCCAAAGCAGGAAGACTGCGAGTTCTAGGTCAGCCTGGGCTACACTGTAAGACCTTGTCTAACAATAAAAATAGATTTTTTTTTTTTTTAAATTGCCAATCCTAAAGCCTGCAACATAAAGGCTTCTTTCAGAATTCCATGGTGGATTATAGGGATGTAATAATTTCAGAGCATAAACCTCCAGTCTAGGTTGGTTACACCCTCTGGATCTTCTTTTTTTTACAACTTTTTAAAAAATAATTATTTAATATATGAGTATTCTGTAGCTGTCTTCAGACACACCAGAAGAGGGCATCAGATCCCATTAAAGATGGTTGTAAGTCACAATGTGGTTGCTGGGAATTGAACTCAGGACCTCTGGAAGACTAATCAGTGCTCTTAGTCACTGAGCCATCTCTCTAGGCCCTAGATCTACCTGTTTTAAGGAACCTGTTTCCTGCTGGTTCATTTTTGAGAACTACCTCATCATTTTGTGCCCCCATCCATTTCAATTTGATGATGTTTTTGCAGAAATGATTTCCTCAAATACCTTGTGGGTTTCCCATAAATTTCCCTTCACATAAAAGCTGTGACCACTGCTCTTTTTGAGTTGAGCATTTATGTACCTAGATTCCTGCTGAGAGGTTGAAGCCAGATCCATTAAGGTTCCAAATGACATCATCACTAGACAGGATCTGTGAGCTTTACCCCTTGTGTCTTGGAAGGGGCTTTGCATATGCCTAAACTCCCTGCAGTTTTAACAAAATTTATACAATCTCCATTAGGGTTTTTTTTTTCCCACTCTAGGCCAAAATTTATATGAATTAAATGCTCCAATGTAATTTCTTTTTAAAAGATTTTTATTTTATTTATATTATTTGGTTGTTTTTAGACAGGGTCTCTCTCTACATAGCACCAGCTGTCCTGGAATTTACTATGTAGACCAGACTGGCCTAGAACTCACAGAGCTCTTCTTGTTTCTGCCTTCAGAGTGCTGGAAGTAAAAGTGTACACCACCATGCCTGACTTTATTGTTAATTTTAACTGTGTGTGGATCTGTGTGTATGAGTTAAGTAACCACAGGAGCTCCAGAGGAGGTCAGATCCCTGGAGCTGGACTAGAGACTGTTGTGAGCCAAGGGAAGCAGGTATCTGGACCCAAGCTCTCATCCCCTATAAAAGCAGCACACACTCTGAGCCATGGAGACATCTCTCCAGTCTCCAGCATAAGTTCCCAATTGTACGTCTTTTCAACTGAGGATTTTCAAAATCAAGTTCTGGTGCCTTTTATTGCTTGTCAGCTTCTTCCCACCACTCCTGCCCTCCAGCATTTTACTGTGAGCACAGAGAAGAAGTCAGGTGGCACCTTTAATATTTTACTCTGGAATTGTCTCAGTTACATAGCCACACCCACCGCTTGCTTCATGTGTGTGGCATCCTCACGGTTCACTTGTGTCTTTCTGCCTTTAGGACATTTATAGCATTTGAGCATATATACACATATATATACATACACATATACATATATATACACATATACACATATATTCACATATATACATATATACATGTACACATGTATACATGTACACACACACACACACACACACACATATATATATGCACACATGTAAAGGAATGATAAAGTAATGCTTAAATGCTCAGAAATTTTTATATTTTCTAAATTCATGTTTTCATTTTTTTGGTTATTTTAGTACTTGAACTTTTTAGAAGAGCTCTGTTAAATGTATAAATGGAAGTTTAACGACCCAAGGAGATGAAGGGGTTTGCAGTCCCATAGGAGGAACAACAATATGAACTAACCAGTACCCCCAGATCTCCCAGGGACTAAACCACCAACCAAAGAGTACACATGGTGGGACTCATGGCTCAAAGTGCATATGCAGCAGAGGATGGTCTTGTCAGTCATCAGTGGGAGGAGAGGCTCTTGGTTCTGTGAAGGCTTTATGTCCCAATGTAGGGGAATGCCAGGACCAGGAAGCAGGAGAGGGTGGGTTCCAGTCCAGCAAGATTTACAAGGAAGACAGGGCAAGCCACGGAGCTGTGGAGACCAAAGAGGGGCTAGCAGGCATTGCAAGTTCCATGAGAGGATGCTGGCCCTGCAATGCTGCTGCCCTGAGTCCCTCTAGTGGCTCAGTCTGCAAGGCGCGCCACTCTGAGGCACCGAGAGGAGAACACTTTTACTGAGCAATCACTTCCCATGAAGTTATACCTGAGCCAAGAATGGTGGCAAATGCCTCTGACCCCTGTATTTGGGAGAGGCTGAGACATGAGGATTAGAGGTTGAAGGTCAGTTTGGGCTTCAGGCTGAATTACTATCTCAAAAAAAAAAAAGTATTATCTGATCAACAAGATGAAAAACAAAAGCTCAGAAATTCTTCCTCCAGTGTTTTTTCAAAATTTAATCTCTGCGCAAATATTCCGTACGTCACCAGACTCCACAGGCCCACTGATGATCTTTAATGATTGCCAGTTGCTTCCTTCTCAGTCACCACAATCCCTCTGATGATCTTTAATGATTGCCAGTTGCTTCCTCCTCGCTGGACCTTCTGTCCCTGCAACCTGTGCCCCTTGCCCCCACACTTGCCCTCTGGCACTGCTGGGTATGGTTCTAATCGCCGTTCTAATCTCTTCGCTATCTGACAGCCTTGAAAATATTTGCAAACGGCTTCTTTCCTGCCCCTCACCTCCCAGGCAACACACAGTTCCTTCAACTAATCCCAGCCACTAGATTCTTCTCTGTGTCTTGGTTGTTCCTCTCTGGGTTTCTCACACTTCCCTGAAGACATGCTGACTATCAGGACCTGCCCCCCAATACCAGAGATGTGACCCAGTTATACCAAGTGTCACAGAGCAGACACAAGGATCTTGCCAGCTTCCCTATCTCCAGACCCCATTCTCCTCTGGGCAGCATTGTCACAGATGGACTGAAAGCTGAGGCTGCCCTTCTGTGGATGGGCCACACTTCAGTCAACTTCACAGCAGCCTTATTTTGCTCTCTTTGTAACAAGCTTAGAAAACCGCTCCACATTTTAGATCGGGCTCATCAGTTTACAAATATAAAAGACTCCAACCGGTTGTAAGTAGATGACCAGGTCCTTGTGAGCCAGACATGCAAACCATTAGAGAGATCAAAAGGAGTCTTGGGAATGAAGTGCACCCTGGTGAGATGGCCTCTTAGGTACTTGGAGTGAGTCTCTGACCTTTGGGTTGGCAGATGACCAGCCTAAATCCCTTCCTTTGCATTTTAAACTCATCGCCTTCAGTACTGCCCTCTGTGGACACAGAAGAGAGACTCTGTCAATAATGTAGCATCCCTCGATAGTGTGAAGACTGATATTCAGTCTACGCACATCTCTCTCCTCTGAGCTAATGGAGACTTCTCCCTGAAGGGCTGTTTTTCAAAACCTTTCATCATTCACTTTGTCTCCCCTGGCTCCACTCCAATCTCACCATAACATCCTCCACTTATGGGCCCCAGGTCTGAGCAGTATGCTCTAATGACCTATATTGGCTATAGATTAAAAGAATTATCTCTGTGAAAATATTTCCTTTATAATACAGCTTGCTGTAACTAAGATTTACACGCCTAAAGACTCCTTGGAGTATAACAGGTAGCGTGTAAAACTTTCTTTGTAGATCATCTGGTTTGATATCCGGGCACATTGTCTCACAGCACCAATGTTGCGTCTGACACTGGGTCTCCCGGCCTCATCCACAGGGCAATAATGGTATTGGATGGGTTTGGAGAATAAGAATCCTTTTATCTTGGAAAGAAAAATAAACTATGGGTGGTGAGATGGCTTGGTGGGTCAAAGGCTTGCCACCATACCTGACGACCTAAGTTCAATCCCTTGGACCCACATAGCAGAAAGGACCGACAGCTCATGTTTCTCTGACTCCAACATATGCGATATGGTGTGTGCACACACAGGATAAATGAAATGTATTTGTAAAACAAACAAAAAAGAAGATAGACTAGGGATTGCTCTCAGCAGGGACACTCTTTTTTTTAATGACCTTTACATTTTTTATTTTTCTTTTATGTGTATGAATGTTGTGGCTGAATATATGTTTGTGTATGATATGCATGCCCAATATACTAGGAGGCTGGAAAAGAACATCAAATCCCTTAAGACTAGAGCTACAGTCACTTCCAGAAGCCAGCCATCATGTGAGTGCTGGGAATCAAACCCAGATCCTCCAGAAGAAGCCAGGACTCTTAACAGGAGCCATCCCTCCATTACATGGAATCATACACACACACACACACACACACACACATACACACACACACACACACACTATCTGGCCTTCACTGGCCTTCATCCTCTTTGGATCTTTATCCCGGTATCTGACATTTCTATAATCCTATTGCTGCTTCTCTACACCTCCCAGGATGCTGTTTTCTTCCAATCATCCTATAGACTCCATTACTGTGCTTCAGTGTATCTTAGAGACTATCTCACAGGACCCAAACCTCTACCTCCTATTGAAGCCAGCTTCAGATGAGTGTTTGAGATAGCTCACTGAGCCAGTTGCCTTAATGAATTCTTTTTTTTTTTCTTAATGAATTCTTAGTGATGCCTTTGCTTTAAATAGGTACTCAGTTATCCCAAAGGTTGCCATCAGGCTGGGAATATGGCTCAGTTGATAAAGTGCTTGCCTCAAAGGGTATGAGAAGCTGAGTTTGATCCTCAGAGCTCATGTAAAAATGCCAGGCAGGGTACTGTGAGCTTGCAATCCCAGGGCTGGGGAAGTGAAGGAAGATCCTTGGAAGGAAGACTCACTACCAGCCAGTCTCACATAATTGATGATCTCCAAGCCAATGAGAGATACTGTCTTAAAACAGGGAGATGGCATCCTTGAAGATGACGCCTGACTATATCTTCTAGCCATCTCATGTGTACCTGCACATAAATGAGCATGTACATGCTATCATTAGGGGAACATCAGAAAGTCCCAAAAATGAACAAAATGGATTCCACAAGGGAGGATTCTCGAGAAACATGGACACCACTGTGGTAGACTCGCTGTGCTGAGTCTGCTCAATACACAGCAGCGGGGAAACTAAAGGAGAGAAAACAGAGAAATCTCTGCTGACTGACACCTGCTCTCCACAGACTCCCTCATTCCTCCATTTATGAATCATAGATTGTATGCTTGCTTGTCAGTACTGCCAATGTGCTTTAAATTGTCCCCATTTGGGGATGGCTGGTTAAGTGGGTATCCCCAGGACTCATGTGACAGAAGGAGACAATGGATTCCCACAGTTGTCTTCTGGTCTCTTCACTAATGCTGTGGGACACACAGATACACAAGACACATGGACATAGCCAGACACACACACACACACACACACACACACACAGAGAGAGAGAGAGAGAGAGAGAGAGAGAGAGAGAGAGAGAGAGAGAGGAGAGAGAGAGAGAGAGAGAGAGAGAGAGAGAGGAATAATACTTTTTAATGTAAAATTACCTCTATTTTGAGAAACTACTAAGTGAAAGCAGCCACACAGCCCTTTCTTTATATAGTCACATAGAACTCTAGAAAAAGCAAATTCATCCACAGCAATAGAAGCAGATTAGTAATTATCCAAGGTCAAAAGAGGAATGTGAAGTTTGATACCAAGAAGCCTTGAGTGTAATAAAGGTTTTGCGAGTAGAAGCATGTGACAGCCTGGAGAAGTGTCCACCAAAGTAGGTGTTAAAGGGTTAGTCCCAAGTCCCTTGTGACACTGCACAGTGTTTGAACCACAGAGAGGTAGGGCCTACTCAGTGGTCTTCTGGTCATATGGAAGTGTTCCCAGGAAGGAGGTATCAGGGCCCTGACTTTTCTCCTTACTCTCTCTTGCCTCCTAGCCTCAGTAAAGTGGACAGTTTCTTCGCTCTTTGCAGTATACTGCATCGGCACAGGCCCAAACACCACAGACCAACCCTACGACCTGTGAGCCAAAATTCAACTTATCATCTTCTTTAATTGTTTGCCTCCCTTACTTTGTTATATAATAGAAAGAAAGCACAATACATCTGTCAAAACTCACCACAGTGCATGTTTTAAATACTTACCATTTATTCTCCAGCAATGAGGTGAAAGGTGCTGAAGGTTGATATGAAAGAGACCAACTGACAGATGTTAACAGTTTGTCATGTTTGCCTCAAGTGTTGGATTGGTAGGGTATTACATGCCATGGGAGCAGAATTTCCTGTGAAGGATGAGTCAGGAAGACACACCGAACCCAGCTGCGGGCTCTAGCAGAAGAACTCGGGGCAAAATAAAGACACAGCTGACAGCAGCTTAGGACATGCCAGTCCTCACCATGGGAAATCCCAGCTTTAAAGAAACTCTTACTTAAAACTCCCAACTATACCAGAAAGTCACTGGAGAACCAAATCACGAAATTGACTGAAAATTAATTGAAAAGTAACACCCCAGGAAGAAAAGAAATTTATAGGCGACTACAAAATAAGACTGCTCTAAATGATCTATAAGAAGAAAAAACAGGAATAGAAAATGAGACAAAATGACAGCTTATGAAAAGAAGGCAAGCGCCCAGCCACTTGGGAGGCTGAGGTAGAAAGATTGCTTGACTCCAGGAGTTCAAGACCAGGGTGGGTAATATAGTAAGACCACTTATCCAAAACAAAGACAAAAAAAGAAAAGAGCCATGTAATCTTGTCTCACCGGCAAGAACACACGCGGACACGCAGGATCCTTCTGCAGCAACCGTTTATTATTACATCTTCAAGAGGGCGACCCCAAGCCCTGAAAAGGTGCTGCTTAAATATACTTTGGAGCGGCATGCTCATCTCTGATTGGCTGCTTGCTCATTACCTCATGAGACACCCTGGGATAGGCTGTGACTTGGCTTGCTCTGGCCCTAGGCACATGCGCAATTCACCTGTAAACTTGGGAGAGCACCGGATGTCAGCGACATCTGCTGGCTATCACCGCTCACCGCGGCTCTCTACATCTCTCCCTTTTTGTTTTATATGATAGGCTCTGGCCAATGCCCTGTGTCTTAGGCTAGCCGATGTGCTGTCCATTACCAGCACCAAGAGATCAGTGGGATCCTTTGGATCACTACTCATTGGTGTGCTCCTGGTTTATGGCATCAGCCTAATCCCGTCGTAGGGGCCAAAGGCAGTGGGCCTCGAGGACATATGGCAGTTTGACTCACTCTCCCGTGTGCAATGGGATAAGACCCCATGGGGTGCAAGAGCTAAGTCTCGCTGACCATTAGCTTTTAAGTATTTATTTTGTTTTTAGCATGCTGAGCCAAATATCGGGAGAGGCTCCTTGTTCTAGTGCAGCAAATGCTTGGGCAATTACCACCTTGTCACGTTTTTGTTGGGCTCTGAGCTTGCAAACCATTCAGATAAGAAACACTAAGCCAGAACACAAGGCAACACCAAACAGGCCAATTCCCACCCATCCCTTAAGGAAAGAAAAGGCTGAAGAAATCTAGGAGGTAAATTTCCTTGAGCCAGGGACAGATCTAATATTCTGAAGAGCCATGATGAGGACAGGAATTATCTGCCGTGATATTTTCTAGGGAGCCATCTTCTGTGATGAGGATTTCAATCGCTCCGGCAGCCAGAATGGGTTGTTTTCTTCCTGTGGGAAAACACAAACAGCTCCCCTGGATCTTATCAAGATAGGATCCAGACCCTTCCATTGGTAAGTCAAGACATCCTTCCACTTGACCATTTCTTTTGGCCTATCAGGCTCTAAGCAATGGTGGTCAGCAGCCGAATGGCCCTGACTATCGAGATTTAAAAAATTAAGAGTAAAGAATGCTATAGAAACGGTTACTCGTGGCACTAAGGGTAGAGCCTCCTCGACTCCCCCTTTTTGTTTTATTAGATAAGATTTTAGCGTGCGATGAGCCCGTTCTATGATGCCTTGTCCTTGAGGATTGTATGGAAATCACACACAAGCCAGGATATTTCCACTCGCAGCCTACTTGTGCTAGCTGCCAAAGGTATTTATTTGTTCTTACTCAGCTGCATCACGGCAGCTGCTTCCATGCGCTGGTTAGCGGGCCTCCAAGCTCTCTACACACCTTCATCTAAGCCTCTAGTTATATGGAGTAATGGCGGCTTGGCATTCCTTAGTGCACTGTTCATACACTAGTTGTTTGATCATCAGCATGGCTGCATCTGGATCACCAAAGATTCTCTCTGCAGCTTCTACTAATCTAGCCACAAAGTCAGAAAACAGCTCTATGGTGCCCTGTAAAATTTTTGTAAGATTCCCACTTACCTCCCCTTTATTACCAATCTGATTCACCTGCTCAAAGACTTGCAATGGGTAACCAGTCTGTTGATTAGCAAAGGAACCTTGCCCCAAAGGCATATCCCTATCCCAGGCTAGATTCCCAGCTGCATGATTAACGTCTGCCTGTTCATTAGCAAATTAAAGTGAAAGAGGCTGTGATCTGTAAGTACGGACTCAGCCAAGGACTTTATAACCTTAAAATCCAAGGCTCATGAAAACGCTGACCCTGTGCATCTTGAAAAACTGGATAAACAAGTGACAATTCAATTCTAACTGTAGGGTTGATAGTAGGTCCCACATCCAACTCTCCTTCTCTGACTCTACCGAACGCTCCTCCCCTATCTGCTCCAATGCTGCCTGGGAGTTCGCCGTGGGCCGGGAAGCCGCGCAGTTCCTATTTCCTGCCTTCTTTTGCTCTCAATATTGCCGCCCATCTGGATGGTACCTTTCCTCCCCACAGCGGGCCGCCTCTTCATCTAGGTTCTCCCCCTCGGAGGGACTCAGTTCTTCTAACTCAGAGCTATCAAGCCCCAAGACCTCTAGTTTCTTTACCGGATCCTTTGTATGCTTCTCTCCCAGGGCGTACTTTCCCTTATCTCTAGCTTCCTCGGACTGAGCGTCCTTGGAAGGGCCTTTTTTCGTTTTAAGCATGCCTTTTCTTTTTTCTCTCTGAGCTCCTAGTCTCCTATCCCACTCTGTTTCTGACATGTTGTCTTCTAAGCAAAATGAAACCAAAAGAAAAAGAAAAAGCGCTAACAAAACAATAATGGAAGCTTCTAAACAAGGAGAAAAATGAAAGAGATCAAGACCAAAAGAAAGATGAAGGAGATCGAGACTGAACATGCCTCTCAGAGCTTATCTTTGTCCTGCAGTTCTGAATCTTCCCGGTGAACGGGGGGGGGAGGGGAGGGTCCCCTCGGCACCAGCGATGGTGATCCGCGCAAGTCGTCTCGCACGCAGACACACAGGATCCTTCTGCAGCAACCGTTTATTACATCTTCAAGAGGGTGACCCCAAGCCCTGAAAAGGTGCTGCTTAAATATACCCTGGAGTGGCATGCTCATCTCTGATTGGCTGCTTGCTCATTACCTCATGAGACGCCCCGGAATAGGCTGTGACTTGGCGCTCTCTGGCCCTTAGCACATGCACAGATAGACATGAAACCTTGTCTCAGAAAATTAATCAACACGAAAGTGGCTAATAAATGAAAAATAAAATGAAAGTTATTAAGAATGATTATAAATATACATGGCAACAAAATAGTATGTGTCCTTTTAGCTTTGATGAGTATTTTAATTACAATAAGGGATGGGGATGTGGCTCAGTTGTACAGCACATGCCTAGCATGTTTGATCTCCAGGACTGCAAAAAGACATGAAGCACAAAGAAACCAGATGCTGTATACCCTATTGGTGAAAATGAAAAAAATCACACTCTTTCTGAGTGGCCTGTGGTAAAGCTCATCTGCAATCTCAGCACTTGTGGGGCTGAGGCAGGAGAGTTGCCATGGGCTTGTTTGAACAAGCCAGCTCAGTCAGCCAACAGGGTCTGAAGGGAGGGAGTAAAGGTTGAAAAGAAAAAGACAATTAGAAAACATTATAACATCACTCCAGCCAGTGCTGAGGCTGAGGCGGGCTTCCCAACCCCTGTTTGCTTTTATACCATTCTAAGTACATGCAAAGAATAAGTGGAGCCCCACTAGAGGAGGGCCTGCCTCTAGGGCGGGCTTCAGACCAAGGACTCAGGCGGGACTAGCCAGGAGCCACAGGCCTCAGGAGTCGCAGGGGGAATCACAGGGCAGCAGGGACAGGATTCTCTCAGCTTCCGAGTGACAGAGCTGGATCAGTGACCATCTCTGCCCCTTCCCTGCAAGTGGAGGGCCTGCCTCCAAGGCGGGCTTCAGACCAAGGACTCAGGTGAGATCTGCCATTTTCTCTACGGTGATTTTCTAAGGCTGGACCAGCTGGAAGGCACAGGTCACAGGAGTCAAAGGGGAGTTGCAGGGCAGCAAGGACAGGTCAAGCTCTAGGCAGAAACACCAAGAACATCTAACACCAGAGATCAAGAGATGGTGAAAGGCAAATGCAAGAATCCTACCAGCAGAAACCAAGACTGCTTGGCTTCACTGAACCTAGTACTCCCACCTCAGCAAGCCCTGGATATCCCAAAACACCAGAAAAACAAGATTTGGATCTAAAAACATATCTCACAATGCTGATAGAGGAACTTAAGAAGGACATGAATAACTCCCTTAAAGAAATACAGGAGAAAACAGATAAAGAGGTACAAGCCCTTAAAGAGGAAACAAAAAAATCCCATAAAGAATTATAGGAGATCACAAGTAAACAAATAGAAGCCTTTAAAGAGCAAACCCAAAAATCCCTTAAGGAATTGCAGGAAAACACAAACAAACAGGTGAAGGAACTGAGTAAAACCATTCAGGACCTAAAAATGGAAGTAGAAACAATAAAGAAATCACAAAAGGAGACAACCGTGGAGTTAGAAATCTTAGGAAAAAAGTCAGGAAACATAGATGCAAGCATCACCAACAGAATACAAGAGATAGAAGAGAGAATCTCATGGGCAGAAGATAACATGGACAACATTGACAGAACAGTCAAAGAAAATGCAAAATGCAAAAAGACCATAACCCAAAACATCCAGGAAATCAGGACACAATGAGAAGACCAAACCTAAGGATAATAGGTATAGAAGAGAGTGAAGACCTCCAACTTAAAGGGCCAGTAAATATCTTCAACAAAATTATAGAAGAAAACTTCCCTAACCTAAAGAAAGAGATGCCCATGAACATACAAGAAGCCCATAGAACTCCAAATAGACTGGACCAGAAAAGAAATTCCTCCCGCCACATAATAGTCAGAACACCAAATGCACAAAACAAAGAAAGAATACTAAAAGCAGAAAGGGAAAAAGGTCAAGAAACATATAAAGGCAGGCCTATCAGAATTACACCAGACTTCTCACCAGAGACTATGAAAGCTAGAAGATCCTGGGCAGATGTCATACAGACCCTAAGAGAACACAAATGCCAGCCTAGACTACTATACCCAGCAAAACTCTCAATCACCATAGATGGAGAAACCAAAGTATTCCATGACAAAACCAAATTCACACAATATGTTTCCACAAATCCAACCCTTCAAAGGGTATTAAATGGAAAACTCCAACACAAGGAGGGGAACTACATCCCTGAAAAGGCAAAAATGTAATCTTCCAACAAAACTAAAAGAAGATAGAGACGTGAACGGAATGTCAGCTCTAACTACAAAACTAACAGGAAGCAGCAATTACTTTTCCTTAATATCTATTAACATCAATGGACTCAACTTACCAATAGAAAGACATAAACTATCAGATTGGGTACGTAAACAGGACCCAACATTTTGCTGCATACAGGAAACCCACCTCAGTGACAAAGACAGACACTACCTCAGAATAAAAGGCTGGAAAACAATTCTCCAAG
>JADRCD010189959.1:13016-30277 GCA_019843815.1 Montemys delectorum
TAGATAGATAGATAGATAGATAGATAGATAGATAGATAGATAGATAGGTAGATAGGTAGATAGGTAGATAGGTAGATAGGTAGATAGATAAGCAAGCAGGACAGAAAGTAACAGAGGCTTTGGAATTTCTTTCCATGTCATTATTATGCTGCACCAATGACCCCATCTGTGTACAATTGCTCTGTGGAGGGAGCAGCTGTGATGGAGGTGTGGCAGGGAAGTGACTCAGCTGCTCACTAATACCCGAGTGACCACATAAGAGAGGAGCTTGGGGTAGAGCATGCAGATAGGATAAAGCATTTGGGGAGAGACTACCACAAAGGGTAACAGAAAACATCACTGAGCCATCTCATTCCTTGTTCTGAAAGCTAGCGGTAGCTTTCCCTCTGTTCTTTTATTTTATGTAGAACATAGAAGACATAAAATTAAGGGATTTCTTTTTAAATTGGTTCAGAAAATTGTTGAGCAATCATACATAGAAATTCACACGTCTCATTTGAAAGATATATATTTTAGGTTGCTTAGAGTTACTGCCTTATGAAGACGTTTTGGAGAAATGAAGTGGAGAAAGCAGGCCTCTGGGGAACCTATTGTGGCTTCTGAATAAGTGCTGTAAAACTGAAGCAGGCCTCCCTGCCTCAGTCTGCCCCAACACCTGTATGTGAAGAGGGCTGGGAGACTCCATTACCACCAGAGGTAGGGATTTGGGATTTCCAGAGCAGGTTCTGGCCAGCATCGTGTGAAGTGAGAACAGGACATGCAAGGGCTTGTATTTTGGCTTCCTCTCTGGAAACAGGCATCAGGAAAGATGGAAATGTAGACTAGGAGGGGAACTGGGGATTCGCCTGGCACACATGAAACCCCGTGCTGTATCTCGAGCATCATAAAAACCAACACCAACACCATAAGCCAGGCGTGGGGGTGCACACTTGTAGTCTCCACACATTGGAGGTGGGAACAGGAAGACACGCATTTCAAGGTCGTCTTCTGCTCTATAGTAAATTCAAAGCCAAGAGGGATTAAAAGAGACTCTGTTAAAAAGAATAAGACTGAAACTAATTTGAACTTAGTTTTAAGAAGGCTTATCATTCTCTATATCCTTCCTGAATCTAAATCACCATTAAAAAGAACTACAGGTTTTTTTCTAACAATGCTGGTGTAGAAACACACACACACACACATACACATACACACACACATACACACACACACACACACACATATACACATACACACACACATACACACACACACACATACACACACACATATACACACACATACACACACACACATACACATACACACACACACATACACACACACACATACACACACACACACATACACACACACACATACACACACATACACACACATACACACACGCATACACACACACACACACACACACGCATACACACACACACACACACCAGAACAAATAAGAGTTTATTGAATACATATACAATAAGGAAAATCCAAAATGTAGACAGAGCCTTGTGCTGGCTCATCTTAGTTGTCAGCTTGGTCTATCTGGGAAGAAGGTACCTCAGCTGAGAAATCTTCTCATGGAATTGGCCTGTGGACATATCTGTAAGGCATTGTCTTGGTTGCTAATTGATGTTGATGGGTCCAGCCCACTGTGGGTGGTGCCATACCTAGGCAGGTCCGCCTGGAACAAATAAGAAAGGCAGCAAGCAGACTGTGAGCCTGGAAGCAAGCCAGTAAGCAACTATGCTTACTGCCTTTGCTTCTGTTTCTGCTCCAGGCTCAATGCTGGACTGTCAGCTACAATAAACTTTTCCCTTCCCAAAGTTGGTTTTAGCTGGTATTTATCACAGTAACAGAGAGCAAACTAGGAAAACCCTTTTTATCAAAATAACAAGAGTGCTGGAAAAACCTACAAGAGAATTAAATAAAGCTGTCAGTCCTCCTTGAATTAACAATTAATTTAATGAAAAATTTTATCCTTATCATAATATTTGGTTTTTAAAAACACATCAAAATGAGTGTAACTGAGAAAGTTTTTAAGGATGAAGATGGAATAGGTTAGAGGGTAGGCACATTTGATAGGACAACCACATAGTCGCAGAAGTACTATCTGCAGATGAATAGGATCCTCTGGTAGAAGAGGCAAAGCAGAGGCCCTCAGAAAACACTCAGTTTCCCAGGATAACACAGTAATGAAAAATTAATCATTTTGATCTAGCGTGGGGAAAATTTAGATGAGTTAATAAATGGTATAATTGTAGGTCCATTAGAAAGAGGGAAAAAGTTTAGTAGTTACTGAACAAGTAATAGAAAAGTTTCATATACACTCAGCATATGTGGTGTGTGTGTGTGTGTGTGTGTGTGTGCATGTGAGTGTGTGTGCATGTGAGTGTGTGTGCATGTGAGTGTGTGTGCATGTGAGTGTGTGTGCAAGTGTGAGTGTGTGTGTGCATGTGCATATAAGTGTGTCTACAGAACTTGGTTTCTTTTTCTTGTATCCTAGCAGTCTTTTTATCAGATTATTTAGGTTCATCTCACTGTTGCCTAATTTACTTTTGAATTTAATGATTGATTCACTTTGCTTCTCAGTACTGGGAATTGATCCCAGAGCACAATCTCCCTCTCCCTCTCCCTCTCCCTCTCCCTCTCCCTCTCCCTCTCCCTCTCCCTCTCCCTCTCCCTCTCCCTCTCCCTCTCCCTCTTCCCCTCCCCTCCTCCTCTTCCTCCCCTCCCCTCTCTCTTTCTTTCTCTCTCCCCTGAGGTACTGGTGATCTACATCACATTGTGTGTGTGTTTGAGTGCAGGTGTGTACACGTGCACGAGGCAGTAAGAAGAGAGCCTCAGTCAGTCAGTCAGACATTTTCCTTTGAGGTAGAGTCACTTTTTGGCAGGGAGATTCATCTCATAGACTAGGTCATCTGGCCAGAGACATTTCTCAATTAGTGATCAATCAGGGAGAACCCAGCCCATTGTGGGTGGTGCCATCCCTAGACTAGTGATTCTGGGTTCTGTAAGAAAGCAGGCTGAGTAAGCCATGAGGAAGCAAGTCAGTAAGCAGCACTCCTCTATGGCTTCTGCATCAGCTCCTGCCTCCAGGTTCCTGCTCTGCTTGAGTTCCTGCCCTGACTTCCTTCAAAGATGAACAGTGCTATGGAAGTGTAAGCTAAAGAAATCCTCCCCCCAACCTCAATTTCTATTTTGGCCATGGTGTTTTGTAGCAGTAGAAACCTCAACTAAGACATAATGACTGACTCCCAGGGAACACACAAGGTCAGTCTACCTCAATTAATGACAGTGTATCTGTACCAGTGTTAGCCACATTGGCACCATAGTCCCTCACCAATAGTCCCAGCTGAGACTCCACTTACCTGAGACCATCTGTCTGAGTAGCAGTTCACCCTTTCCTGTCTTGCCTCCTTCTCTCTCATCAGGTTTTACTGAGGAATACTCCCTTGGGAAGCCACTTGACCTGAATCTTTGTTGCTGGAAGACTATGTTACCCAAGGCAGAGGGGGTTTAGTATCCTGACTGTATTTCAATTGCACATAACAATTCCTATTCTTCACAAGTAACCTTTACAATAACTCTTCAGATAACCATGGTCACTTCCATTTGACCAACTGGCAAAGTAAGATCAATGCGATGACTGAAATGCAGAACTGAGGCTATCGCCAGCAGAAGCATGAGTTCCTCAGGTGGAGCTGGCCAGGGCTGCCCTTCCCACAGGTGACCGTGACTACCCAACTTCAGGCCACACATCTGTCCTGTGGAGGAAGGTACAGATGACAAAGCAGAAGCCATCTTCCTTATCCAGGTGACAAACTTGCTGCTCTTGTTCTTCAGAATTGAACACATCCATTTCTAGTGTTTATTATTTGAAACAAACCAAAATGCATTTTTTTCTGCTTATCATATGACTAAGAACACTAACATCTGAGTAATGTAATCCCTTTCTGTCTTGATTTTTTTTTTTTTGAGATTTTTCCCAGGAGCTGGCACTCACATACCTTTGTAGCTGAGCCTTTATGACTAAAGGCAAAAACATTTCTCTACCTCATCTCCCATCTATGTAGGCTGAGACCAAGCTAGACTCAATAGAATATGCAAGTCTGGGAAACTTCAACTGAATCGTCAGTTGTTGAACCAATAGCTAGTCAACTTATGCTTTACTCTGTATTCCCTGGAGGGAAATTTTCATTGTACCTGTTGCCAAATATCAGAGAAACAGCAACTGAGGGAAGGAGAGGGTTACTTTGCTCACATTCCAAGGGGGATGTGGCCCATCATGATGGGGGAAGGTATTGAGGATAGGTGGCTCTGTGGCAGCAAGTCACAGTCAGCTGCTTATTCACTCCCCAGTGGAAAGTAGTCAGAAACGGAATGAGAAGGAGGCCAAGCTACAAACTTCACTCCCACCTTACAAAGATTCACTTCTTCCTGTTAGACAGTGCCTCCCGATGTTTGACAACATTCCGAAAATAACTGGGACACAAGTATTCGAACTTTATACATCTAAGCCACAACACTCTGTCAGCATCGACCAAATAGAAGAAAATGCTAATTAAATAGAGGTAAGCTTCTAGCATTTAGAAAGCAGTATATTATATTCCACTGACTGGCTGACGCTAAGGAAAAAGAAAATCTACCCACCAAAGGTGATGACTAAACCTGAGTTTTTGATAAGACTTAATCTTAAATGTGCTACAGTCTCATGTGTTGAAGACTTTGCTCCCAGCTGGTGGCTGCTGACAAGCTGCAGAATCTCAGGAAGTGGAATCTAGTTGGAGAGAATATGCCAATAGGGCATGTCTTTGAGTGGGTACACTGGGAATCTGATCCCTGGACACCCCTCCTATCTGTCTCTCTGTCTCTCACCAGTCTCTATCTCTCTCCTTTTTCCTCCCTTCCTCCTTCTTCCCTCCCTCCCTTCCTTCCTTCTTTCCTTCCTCCTCTTTTTTTCTGGCCACTGTACAAAGAGTATTCTCTGCTCTGCTGTGTGCCATCTGCCAGGATGTCTCAACCTCACCACAGGCCCCAAATTATGGAGACCAAACACCATGCAAGAAACTTCTGAAGCCACGATTGCAAATACCCACATCTCATTTAGGTTGTTTACTCAAATCTGTCACAGCTCTATAAAGCTATCTAATAGGACCTGACTGTTTGAACAGCCAAGGCGTCAATACTTCTAAATACATAACTGCCTCTGCATCTCAGTAGGTGTCTTGGAACTCTGTGGTCTCAAACAAAACACAATGTAGTAAACGAAAGAAATGGTACCCACAGGACAGAGAGGGCATCTTTAGAGATGACCCACCACTCTCTCCCAGCCCATCCTGGTAGCTGACTAGCAGAGCTGACTTCTAGAGGCCTTCAACCATAGTGGAAACGAGGTCCTCATGATACCCCCTTAAAACATCCTTCATAGCACCACCTTCACCAGGCAGAGGCACTGTCTTTCGTTCTCTGGATGTCTCAAAATGTCACTGTTAAATCCTTCTGATACCTTCCTGTTACACTTTTAGTCCTAGGATATGTGTTTTTCTCCTTCCACCTTGCAGTTGTCACAATGGAGAAGGCAAGATCAGAAGTAGCCACAATTATACTGTCCCATAAACATCACCTTTTCTTCCAAGGCAGATAGAGATGAGCAAAGAGACTTGAGATTTATAACTACAGGGTTTCCAGGCTAAAAACAAAGAGGGAGAAATGGCGTGGCAGGCAAATGCACCTGGGGCATATTCCAGTGTAGCACATCAGGAAATCCCTCACAGCTGCGAGTGATTCACAGCTGCCGAGGAAGCCGGAAAGAGTTCAATCCTGGGGCCAATATCATCATGATAATTTGATGTTCCTGTAGGTCTCAAATCTAATTTGTCTTCAAAGAGCACTTGACAGAGGTTGTAAATGATCAATATTAGAAGATTGATGCACAAGCCAGTGTTGGTGCTGTTTAACAGGTCCCAGCATACCCTGCCTTCCATGACGTCAACACTCTTTGCGTCATCCTCCCTGGAGTAGAACCACCACAGAGGTTTCTTGAAAGGACGAAATCAACTTAAGTCACAAAGGAATCTACATAAATGATGGTGTCCCTGGTGATCTCAGAATGGAGAACTTGATCACTTCCCCCTCCTCCTGATTTTTTTTGGTGTGTGTGTGTGTGTGTGTGTGTGTGTGTGTGTGTGTGTGAGAGAGAGAGAGAGAGAGAGAGAGAGAGAGAGAGAGAGAGAGAGAGAGAGAGAGTATACATTGTAGCTGTCTTCAAGCACATCAGAAGAGGGCATCAGATCCCATTGGTTGTGAGCCACAATGTGGTTGCTGGGAATTGAACTCAGGACCTCTGGAAGAGTACTCAGTGCTCTTAACCACTGAGCCATCTCTCCAGCCCTTGAGTGTGTGTGTGTGTGTGTGTGTGTGTGTGTGTGTGTTTGCGCACGCGAGCGCAAGCCAACAGGAGCACAACTGAGATAAGCAGGAAGAACACCCTTTCCCAGAACACCTACCAGAAAGAATGTCTCTGATGCCTCTACTTCTACCCTCTCCACTCCCATCCTCAGGGCATGCAAGCTTCAGCAGTGTCCAGGGTAAAAATAAAAACCCACAGAGGAACAACGTTTTAGGGCAGGCTGGGAAGGCCAATCATTCTCCCCTCCAGGGTAAGGCCTGAAAGGATGGCTTTCTGGGACTGCCAACTATTTTATTTTTACTTCATGGGCTATAAAATAAACATGATTTTTGTTGAGAAATTCCACAGATAAGAAAGGGCACTGGGGTGCAGGTGAGGAAGGACTCCATTTTCTTTAAGGGGCTGGCTACTGAGAATTTAGTCATGCTTCAGTGAGGATATGGGCTACACAAATTGGACTTGGTCTCCTCCTCCCCCTACTCCTCCTCTTTCTCCTCCTCCTCCTGCTCCTTCTCCTCCTCCTCTTCTTCTTCCTCCTCCTCCTTCTCTTCTTCTTCCTTCTCCCCCTCCCTCTCCTCCTCCTCTTTATCCTCCTCCTCCACTTCCCTCTTCCCCCTGCTCCTTCTCCTCCTCTTTTTCTTCCTCTCCCTCCTCCTCTCCTTCTTCCTTCTCCTCCTCTTCCTCCTCCTCCTCCTCCCTCCTCTTCCTTCTCCCCTTCCTCCTTCTCCCCCTCTTCTTTTTTTTTTTTTTTTGGAAGAGATCCCCTGTTTTGGGGAGCTGACCTGGGAGGACTTGGAACTGAGTGTGATCTGGGTTCATAATATGAAATTACAAATAATCAATTTTTTAAAAGTTATGAAGAAAAGCCTCTGGACAATGAAGGATGTGGGAGATGACTAAAAAGGCTGGTAGGTTTGGCGTGATGGCTTCTCCACTTTCTTTTGTCTTCACTGTTCTTACTGCTCTCACATCAGATGTCCACACACTTTACAGTGCTGTTTTTAAAGCAGAAACCTCAGAAATATGCCTGAATGTCTTTGTAGAGAGCCAACTGCAAGCTCATCTTCTATTGGCCTCTATTTAGCTTGGACAGCCTTTGCCTGCTTGACATCGTGAGTTTCTGTGTGTGAGCAGCATTAAAGAGTGCACAGCTCATATGGTCTGTGTAAGCTCTTTTGATTTCAGGAGTGACAGTTTTTCTTGAAATAACAATCTTAAGCCCCCCATCATCTTTATTGTCTAACTTTAGACTTCAACACTTTGTATACAGTGGGATTTCTTCTCTCATGAAATAAAGACCACTTTCTTGCAGCATCAATGCAGTGGTAATTAGTACAAAGGCCATTGCTGCTCGGAGATTAACACTGCTTACCAAGTGCTATAACCACACAGTGGAAGACTCCTGTTGGATTGTGGGTTTAGAGCCAGGGTATTTGAATCCCATTTGCTTAGCTGACTAATTAACCCCTTTGATAACGCTGGTTAGAGTTTTACCCATATAGGGGAGAGGCAGAATGATAAAATGTCCTCTAGCTCATTAATAACAGCTTGGGAAGAAAAAGATTATCAATGGAGACCAGGCAGCTGGCACATATGCCAGATACAAGACAAAACCCATCTTGAGAAATAAATTGTGCAAATAAACATATTTTGCCCTGATTCCAACCCTACCTCACTTTCCCACTCCACCAAAGAGAAATCATTTGGCACAAACTCTAAAACAAGGCTGCCTTGCCTTCCTTCCATTCTAGCTTAAGTCACAGAGTGAGGCATTGCTTGGGTAAGCTTTCAGACTCGGTTGCCTGATCTTTAAGATGGAGCAGATACTAACATGTGACTCACTGAATTATCCTGGACAAGAGAGAACACGGGTGTGCTGCATTCAGAATAGTTCTTTCCTAGAAGTGAGCATCGCCTAATTCTTGTCTGCCACATGAGGGATACAAGTGGAACAATGTGACTCACGGCCCCTAGAGGACAGCAGAGCAACTATTACAGACCTGCACAGGGACAGATGCGTATGAGTTATCAAGGACAATGCACTGACTAAGGAGAAAGCAGGTGAGGAGAAAGCTGCTACTTGCCATGGAACATGGAAGCTGAGCCAGGAAATATTGAATACCTTGGTTAGAGAAGTCACCATAATATCCCCAATAATCAGTGTAAGGACAGTTAAGGATATGTACAAGCACTCTGATAGGAAGGATCCAGGCCTGACTGTGAGACACACTTCTAAGAAGGCATATTTGGGTGTCCTTCCAGTTGACCTTGGCTGTGGAAGATGAGGACTATGCTGCTCTGTCTCCCTGAGACCTGGGTGTTCTCACAACGTGCCAGCTGGGCTACAAGACTGAGTATCAAGGTAAGGGCAGACACAAACCACATCACACTTTGTGGCCCAGCCTCTGACAAGATGAAGGTCACAAATCTGCCTCTTTTGAGGGGCACAGGGTATAGACCCCACTTATGTTGTTGGTTTTTTTTTCCCAGTTTGCTCTGTTTATAGATCTTGTCTTCATTTTTCTTTGTTTGCTTTTTGTTTTATTGTTTGTTTTTAGTTGAGAGTCTCACTATGCAGCCCAGGGTGGCCTTGAACTTGTCAACTCCCTATCTCAGCCTCCTAAGGGTCAGGGTTACAGAAGACCTACGCTTCCCTTTCTGACATTAGGCCTTAGCTGTTGCTGGGAGAGTTTGGGGAAAAGATTTTGGAAAAATGGGAAATACTTGCCCATTCTTAAGACAACCAAGCATCAAGTAACTTTCTAGAAATGAGTCTGAGCTTCTATCTTTCATTTTCACACATAAAGCATAAATAAGTCTGACTGCACAGTGCACCCCAAGGGCATCTAATCTCAATACCTCCACTGTTCCTAACGGTGGCCTCTGGAGGCGCAGCTGCCTGTGCACTCTGAACACCTTGGCCTCCCCTCAGCTGTCCGCTCAGCTGCCCGCTCCACAAGAGGGGATGTCAGGGTGGTAAGTGTGGAGCAAAGTTCCAAGTGTGGTCAAGTTCATTTAGAAAAGGATGGTACAAGCCCACCCAAGGGATGAGTGTGGGCTTCTCCAGAGAAGAAGTTGTGCAGAAATGTCTTTGCAATGGCTGCATAGAATGATTCTGTGGCTTTCAGAGTTAGCATTTTTTTAATTTAGTTTTTTTTAGTTTATGTAGCAAAACAAGGCAGAGTCAGGGACGCCAGAGATAGATTGGGCTGAGGCTAGCTGGGGAATGTTAGCATACCATTGGGTTCTATAGTTGAGATTTTCAAAGAACCATTTTGTGTGTGTGAATACTTACGAGGTAAGTGAAGTGTTGTGCTGGACAGGCTCTCCTTTGCAGAATCCCAGGATGCTTTCAAAAGCCCCCAAGGCAGGAAATCAATCAAAACCACGTGCAAGTGTACTACAATGAAGTCAGGGTCTTTTGAGAATGTGGACCCTGCTGGTGCTGGCGTGTATGAGTGCCTGTGCTGTGTGTGTTTGTGTGCACGGGAGGTGTGGGGGCAGAGCAATGGAGAAATTCCCTGGGAAAGCACCAGCCTGAGTTTCTGATACAGCAGAAACACTCAGCTGAAGCTTTGAGGCTGTTTAACCACACAGAGCCATTCTGACCATCAGGAGACACAACTGCCACAATGCAGTTAGCATCTTGAAACAATCTGATTTACAATTACATTTATAGGTCACATAATTTTTTTAATTAAGTAATATTTAAAAATTAAATGTGATATGATTTGGTTTGCTTACATATCTCATCTTTAAAAACATGTTTTATGTGCATATGAGTGTTTGCTGCATGCATGCATGTGTACTACATGTATGCCTGGCCAGGAGGGGAAGCAAATTCCCTGGAACTGGAGTCACGGATGGTATGAGTTGCCACATGGGTTTAGGGAACTGAATAAGGTCCTCGACAAGAACAGCAAGTGCCCTTAACCACGGAGCCAGCTCCCTGGCCCTTACATCTTATCCTAATGAATTCTTTCTGTAATTGAAATTATAAGGTAGTTTATGGGGTACCTTGTTCAGGTTCATGTTGGAGAGAATAATGCCGATAATTTAAAAGCAAGGCCACAGGCCCTGAAACATTTGTTTTTGGCCAAACACAGATATCAGTAACTGTACATACTTTTGTTTGAGAGAATATTCCTATAAAAAGATCATTGCCTCTCTGTAGTTAATCATACAACAATGACTTTTGCTAGATGAACAGATTTTCTTTTTTTGATCTCCAGCCGTTGAGAAACAGAGAGGAGCCTGGATGTGAGGGCCTCATTCTTTCTTGTGGCCTTTTAACTTACTGTCCACCTTGTCTCATTCCCATCTTAGCTCAACACAACATGCATGTCCACATGAATTATGTTTCCCACTGCCACCATAAGCCCACACTCCCTACCCATGAGCCCCCACTCCCTACCACATATACCTCTGCACTAATTACAGAGATTTTGAGAACTATGGATCTGGTCCAGTAGTTTCCTGATACCCTAAAGACAAATTTCAAGACCCTAAGTACAAACTGAATGCCCTCCGTGTCTGAGGCCCTGGTTAGCATTCTTGTTTCATCTTCAGGCCTCCCCTGCCTACAAGCATTGCCTTTCCTCTTGCCCCAACATCTCTGTGCACTTGCTGCCCCAGGCCCATCTCTGATCACAGATCTCTTCACACCGGTGCTGTCTCACTGTTCAAATCTCTGCTCAAGCATCACCGCCCTAGGCCACCCACTACAATGAACACACACTCTTACACTTTCTGTCCCTTCACCTCACTGACTGTTCCTCAGTACTTAAGTTCTGTGGCTTCTAGACTGATGGTTGTGAAGGTTAGAATACATTTTCACTTAATAAACCGTGCATGCTGTCTGTGAGAGCTTAGCACCTCCATCCTTGCAAGGTGTAGTTTTATGGGCTCTGGTTTGGGGAGGGGTGAGTATCTCTTTGGTAGTGCTTGATAGAGTTCTTGCTTGAATCTATGGGTTTCCAGGGTTGGGATAAAGTCATGTCTGGACACGTTTGGTGAGTTGGTGGGAGCCGGCCACAGAGAAGTCAAATTTAATGAAGGCTTTAGTTTTACATGAGTGAGAAGGAAGGAGACAGTGATCGCACTGGATGGCAGAGATAGATAAGACGGCAGAGGGAAAGGGAGGCGGTCTGAGGGGAGTAGTGGCCGTGGGAACACATTGCTGCAGTTCTAGAATCCATGCATATGAACACACTTCCTACATTTGGAGATTTCCCAGGGTCCTCTGCACCTGAGACATTGAGCTGTGACACGAATCCTAAGAGTGACGTACCTGAGTATGTGACACCAAGAATCTGCTCTTTTAAGAATGGTAGCGGGGAGATCAAGTTTCCAGAGGGAATGTGCTGCAGGAGATATTTGATCACACTGTGAACCCTGAAATTGTGGTCTTTACTTGAAAAAACCTGTTTCTAGTTGTGGTGTGGCTCATCCCTAGCACACACCTTTAATCTGAGAGCTGTTTATTGTAAACAGAATTAAATAAAGTCACCCCAGGTCAAGAACTGAAGGAAGTAACCAGTTGAAAGGAAGTAAATATAGGGAAATAAATAGAGAGAGAAAGAGGAAGTCAGGAGGATGCTAGAGAGAGACACACAGGAAGTAGAAGGGAGGAACATTCATTTTGAAGAGTTTTTTGAGACAGTGTAGAGAAGGAGAGTTTCCTTTTCCATTTGGGATGTAGGCTGTAGGGTCAGCAGTGTGTTTTCTTTGCCTCTCTGAGCTGACAGGCTTTCACTCAAAATCTGGCTCCCAAACCTTCCTTGGTAAATTTGAACAATTGAGATTTTGTTTGAATACAACAGGATGGCCAGGAGCCCAGCATCAGCAGAAGCACTGAGCCCAGGGCAGGCTCCAGAGCCATTGCCACCAGAATACTTTCTCAGGTGCACTTCAGAGCATTGGTCCTAGCTGGGTGCCTCCTGCATGGCCTCTGGGAGCCTGAAAATCTTCACTTATAATGACTTTCCTACCATCCTATACTGAGCCAGAATCACCTGAAAACTTTGACACCAAGAGATTCAACTCCATCCTCACTCACAGATTAAGCCTTACATTTTAGAGAAAGGAACTAAGGCAATGACAGGAATTTTGTGATCAATTTTGTGACTCTCGGAATTTGAATAGTAGTATTTTGCACTCCAGGCAATGAAATTCTGCTTCCAGCAAGATTATTAGCCCTAACACTTTTCTCTGAAGCACAACCAAAGGCAAGGCTTTAGAGAGGCTCAGCCTTGCTTCAGATGAAGTCAATTAACCACAGTGATTGGAATGCCCACTCTTAGTTTCTTTTCTAACAAGTTTTTCCTAACCTTCCTAATGCTGCAATCCTTTAAAATAGTTTCTTAGTTTTGCTCTTGTTATGAATCATAATGTAAACATCTGATATGCAATCTCTATGGGAGTCCCGACCCACAGGGTAAGAACTATTAGAACTGTTAGTTCTAATATATATATATATATATATAGATAGATAGATAGATAGATAGATAGATAGATAGCCTGGGGCCTTAATAAATGGGCCCATCAATGTCTGTTGTAATCTCAGTGTTGTGGAGAGCAGCAACTTGGATTGATCACAGTTTCTTCTCTCTCTGCCTGTCTCTTCGAACATTGTCTGTACTCATCCTCCATTATCTTGGGTTGGAATCTTCATCAGCAAGAAGAGTTCTTTAACATCTGTTTATGTGCCTCAAAATGCACAGAACAATAACCTCCTAGTGTTGTGAGGGGAGATACTTAAATGACAAGGAGAGAGCCCGAGATCTGTGAGTCATAAAATAGCATCTTCTCTGAAAGAGCATTTTCCTTCCTAAGCACACACTCAATACCCTAATTTGGTTGCTTTGCTTAGCTCTGATGCAGCCTGATATGAGAGACTAAAGTATACAATGGTCCTGGAGGCTTGGAAAACTTTAGATTAAGATCAAAAACAAGTAAGAAAACAAACAAACATACCTACCTACCAAAAATCTTAGCAAGGAAATTTCCCAAATAGAAGCAATGCACAAAGTCTTGTCAGCAAAGCTTGGCAAGTTATTTATAGGGAGCAAAAACAGACACTAAAGCTGAGATGGAGCTCACTTCCCACAAGTTCAGGATGACCATATAGCCTAGCTGAATAACTCTGGGTCATCCTTACTGCCCAGAATGACTCTGACAGCATCACCTACCACCCTTCAACACAGATCCAGGATGAAGTAACTCTGTAGCCTTCTAGACATAATTCAAGCAGGCTCAAAGAGCATACAGACGATAGTCTAGTTAAGAGATGGGTCAGAAGTCAGACAAGGCAATGAGTAACTCAGGATACAATATACCATAGGTTCAAAGATCTTAGAAATGAAGCTGTTTATGCTTCAGTCAGGAAAGTTTTCCTAGGATCCCTTTAGCAGTAGAAACTAGATGATACAAGGACATGGAGCCTGACAGTGTAATTCACATAGCCCCACTTCAACAGTAAAAGATGGGCAAGACACTCCGGAGGCAGGATGAGGACAGATAGGAGGATTCACCGCCTTCAAATCCAGACCACGGTGAAACAAAGTTCAGCCCATGCCTATTGTTATAATCATTTGAAAAATTCATTTCTTAGATTAGCATACAAAGTGATGTGCTGCATCATGGCACTTGCACACGTTTGTGTCACTATATAGTGTCTTCCACAATCCTTCTCTGATAACAGAGTAAACCCGTTCCCTCAGAAGGAGGCATTAGCCCTGAAGAGGATACCTCAGATGTTCCCACCCATTCTCCCCTCTTCCTTAATTTACACTGGCAGTTTCAAAAGTCCTTCTGAATTATTTCCTGTGGTAACTACTGCCTCTAAAAACTGGGTTCATGGGTGTCAATTTTGTTAGGTGTAGAAAACTCAGCTAATTGGAATGTTCTTCTGTTGCAGATGGCCCTGATGTTGTTTCCATTTTGATGTTAATTCCACTTTCTGAGAAGGGATTATTTGGACTGAGGATTGAGTCATGAGGATTGAGTCACAAACTCAAGTGACTTTTTGTGAACCTCCCCTCCCCTTTCCTCCTACCACCACCCACCCCACCCCACCCCCAGTGAATAAAGGGAGCAATCAGTGGGCGAATAGGCAGGACTTTCAGGTTAGATGGGGGAAGGGAGTAGGCAGGAGAGAGATAGGAGCTTTTTGGATGGGGATAGCAAGAGGACAAGGTGGAGCTACTAGTGTCTCCCAGTTTCAATGGTGGAGCCACCAGGATTTGCCATCGGAGAATTTAGATTTAATATGGCTTGCAAGGTTAGGTTCTAGTTATTGCGCCCAGTGATTGAGTTACCATTGTTTCTGAACTAAGTTTGTGTGGTATTTTCCTTCACGCAGTGGTTCAACTGAGTTCCAGAGAGAAAGGTATGGTGACAAAACATGGGTTTAACTGATGTGTATCACAAAAGATTGTGGGAGTATTGAAGCATGGGGCTGGTGTGGTAGTGACCCTCCAGTGGGAACTTAGAGAGCTGGGTGAAGAGATTTTGGAACTCTAAGTCAGAGAATCTCCATGAGATAAGAACAGGCCAGCCATTGCCTGCCAGTGCATGGCCGGCCAGCCCACCAGGGCAGAGAATAGCTGGGTTTAGTGCGGGATAGTGCAGGTTTTTTATTATTCCTACAACAGGTGGTGAACCAACATGTTGGGCAAGAATCCACTAGAAATTTAAGATTAGTAGCCTGAGAGTTAAAATTTCATTTTCTAAGTGAGAGAAAAGTGGTGCTGGAATCAGTCACATGAACTCAAGTGCAGGAACAAAGAAATAGGGCTCTGAGGTTTCCTGCTGTGGAAAGAGACAAGATGGCTGCTCTGAGTCAGAGAGCCAGAGTATGGAAGCTGCCTACATCTTGAGGCAGATACTGACTTAACTGTGAATTTATAATACTGAGATTATTTGCTTTTAGGATCGATTATACACAGATTTCATCCGAATCACATGGGGAATTAAGCCTGCAGTTCAGAACTAGGATAGGGAAAATGAGTCATTGACTCCAGGTAGAGAGGACAGTAATAATTGCGTGCTATAAATGGATATTAATTAATAATATCTGTTACTCCAGGTAGAGAGCTCAAGAGGTAGATATTATAACGGGTATTAATAAAATAAATGTCTGTGGCTCCAGGTAGAGAGCCCAACAGATAGATGGGATAACAGCATGGCTGCTCTAGGCAAAGAGCTTAACAAGTAAAACCACCTGCTTCCTATAGGCAGATATTGGTGAAAGTTTGAATTAATTGCTTTAAAGATGATATAGAGATATATTGCTCTATTAAGTCTTACAGGATACTCAAATCCTGTCTAAGATGGGCTCCACAGGAATTCTGGGTTTTAATCCTGGTTTGACAAGCTGCCTGCTTATAAGCAGGTATAGATAGAAGTATGAATCAATTGTTTTAAAGATAGTATAAAGATATATTGCTCTATTAGATCTTACAGAATACTCAAATTCTGAATAATGTGGGCTTCACAAGAATTTTGGGTTATTATCCTGCATGGCAAAATAGAAAAAGTCTAAGAATAGGCACATACAGTGTTTTAGTTTACTTCATTTGTTTTGGATTGTTTTAATTTTCAAAATGGGTGTGAGTTTGAGTTTTGTAGTTACTTTATTCCTCTAGGAGAGAGGTCACTATAAAGGTTTTTCTGGTTACTGGCTCAAGGATATGCTAATTTGGGAGAGAGGTTTTGTCTTTGCGTTTTTAGAAAAGGTTATTGGTGTCTATACACCTTCCAGAGTAATAGGATCTGCTTTGATAGAGGGAGACCCCCTAGAGAACTAGATTCCAGAAAATCAAACAAAAAGTTATCTTGATGATCTAAAAGACTGACCAGGAGAGCACCAGCAGGGAAACTCAATTAGGAAGTGAAACAATCTTGACTAATGGGGTAATTCTGGACTGTAAACCGACATCTTGATCAAAGGGTACCCGAACTCCTCTGACACTATTAGGATCAGTCTACTTACTGCTCTTTAAATGTCTGTGCCTGCGAAGGAGGATGGAGGAGGGAGGGGAGTGGGAGGATGCAAGGGTAGGGGGAGCACCCTCTCAGAGGCAAAGGGGAGGGGATGGGGTAAAGAACTCTTGAAGGGGGGACTGGGAAAGGGGAACAACATTTGGAATGTAAATAAATAAAACAATTTAAAAAAACAATAAATTTACCAAATAAAATAAAATAAGTAAAAAAATAAATAAAAAAAAAGTCTATGCTTCTCCAGACAGCCCCTCACCCCAGCTCACTGATTTTGAGTGTTTGTTATTATCTATCTTTCCTGCTCACTGCTCATGTAGAATCTCTTTTACAAAGTTGCTCTCCACCCCCAGCCAACATGGCTGCCTCCCTTTCTGAAGGCCAGATTTTGACCTGGCGTTTGGCATTCACCATCTTGCATGGGCGCTTGTACTTTCAAGTATTTCTGGGTGCTTTTCAGCTTATTGGGGCTTAGGTTCATCCTACTTTATTTTATATCATTTGCAAAATTAATATAATTTTTCACATTGTGGATATTTCCTATTTAATGCTTAAACCAAAACATTTTGAAAAATTCAATTTCTTTAATTATAAGGAAAACTTTTATAGGCACTTGCTCTAAAAGATGCAGAAAGGCATGAATGGAAGTAAAACATGCCAGAGGACATGCGTTGTGACTGCCTTTTATATGTATTAATAAATTATGTCAAGGAGGAAAAGGGCATGCATGGTGGGTATCTAGCCTATCAAAGTCAAAGGATTATCTCAAAAATCTTTGATAAAATTCTTCCATTTCTCTCTGACAGAAAGAAAGAAAGAAAGAAAGAAAGAAAGAAAGAAAGAAAGAAAGAAAGAAAGA
>JADRCD010189961.1:0-5000 GCA_019843815.1 Montemys delectorum
AAAAAAAAAAAAAAAAAAAAAAAAAAAAAAAAGACATGAACTTGAGGAGACATGAGAGACTATTTTCTCATCTGAAAAAGCTGTCTTTGATTCATCAGTATAGCACCCTCCCTTGAGGTAACCTGTTCAGTAAGACGTCAGTTATAATTACTTCCACTGTGAGATCTCACAAGATCTGCTTATGACATTAGTTTCCTTTTTTATGTGTCTCTCAGCAACCCTGTCCACCAGCTCATCATCTGAATTATCAGTGATGCACTCTGTGCACCACTTCCTCAGAATAAGATCCCTATTTGATGCTTGAGAAAGTGCCAGTGTCACTGTGTGATCATAGAATTCTTCTGCAGGGCAGAATAAACGCTCCAAGAACTGGAAAGGACTGTACCACAAACGAGCAGGTAGTTTATTAGAGTATTATCTACATACTTCAAACTAATCAACAGAGACTGCTATATAAACCCTGTCAAATTACACAACTAAAAATATTATGATCACTAAGAATTAGAAGGCTTGTTGATCTAATAAAACAATTTTCTTGGCAATCTTGTCATCTAACCTCAGGTGAGAAGCAAATAGAGACCCCTACTTGTTTAGAAACTGATGTAGTTAAAAAGAAACTTTCCTTACCAGAAAAGCAAAAAAATGAAAGTAAAACTAAGCAGATGAAGATCCATATTACTTAGGCTATTAGAACCACTATCATTTCTTCAGTATTCTAGGCTCACCTGCCCTAGAAACCCGGAAGGGAAGGAAGAATCACTGCTGAGAATCTATTTGGGACAGAGCAAAACTAAAAATGAAATTCCCTGAACCTCCATGACCATAACACTAGAAAGGATTGGAGAAGGCTCTGAAGAAGAAAGCCAGGCTTTTGCTGGGACTTGATGCATCTCCCCCATTTTGCCACAGGGATAACCTGCAAGGAAGCAAATAGCAGGACCACATCTGATGAAGGGTTTTGAAAGCAGACACTGAATTCTAAAAGGATCTGAAACTAGTTATGGGTCCTAGACAAGCCAAAGGTGCTACTGCTTACCCTAAAGGTTGGCTAGTTCTCTCCCAGGAGGCCTGGATGTGGGTTCTCTTGCAAGATTTAACTGCTAAATTAAACCCACTTGCAAGATTTAACCCACTAAAACTTTCTGCTTCAAATATATTCTTTTTATCAAATTTTGTTTATGAGATTCAAGATATACCATCCCCAATTATGATATTCAACATTTGAGAAAACAGCAGAAGTGAGATGCTCGTTAGCCTTTTCCTCTTTCTTCCCTCCTGTGACAGGACATAATATTCTGCTGGCCTTTGCTAGATGTAGAAATATTCACATCAAAGGTATTCACTCTATTTCTGAAGGAATGTAACAGTTTAATTCTTGACACAGAGGTACAAAGAAGAATAAAAAAGAATAAATACTTTTCAGTGCTGCTACTCAGTTTATTACCATAGGATTATGCCCCCATTTGCTCTCCTCATCATATCTCTCTTTGTGTCTTCTCTTCATCAAACCTGAATAAATACACACATTTCCCTTTTGCTTTTGGTGGAAAATATCTTATCCAGTGTGTACAAATAAATCCTTATGTGTTATATAGTAGTTTCTTCCAGATGGAAACATTCCCTCCAACAGAGGAAGGCTTATGAGACTCCAGAGGTAAACAAAAGGTCAAAAATTGGTAGAAAAAAATAAAACAAATTTGGAAGATTCTCCATAGACCTTTCCTAGCAGTACAAAAAGGAGTAAAGAACTGTTCTGGGAAGAGACTGACCAGTAAAGCTATAGAGAAGAAGAATTCTCAGATTCTCCAGCTGGCTGCAAGCTATATAAAGACCTTCAGGGTTGCAAATTTTGTGATTGGTCACTCATGTAACAAGTTTTTTGATGATGCAGCTGCTTTTGAGTCACTTTTGCTCCTATAGGTAAACCATTATATTTCTTTTTAGTAACCCTAAAATCTTATTGGTTCACCAAGTTGAACTTTGGTACAATGTGTGGGTTCTTTTTTTGAGATGAATGTGAATAAGGGTGTGTGTGTAATCTGGGTCTCCCCAGGAAAACTCTGTCACACAACAGCTGTCCTTGCTTTACAAAGAAGGAAGCCAATACTCACAAATGTTGATGAATAGCCCATAGACAGTCAAATTTCTTTGAGGTCACTCTTGCTCATGTGGTTGTTGTTGATTGTCATACAAAACTATTTGGGGTCTGCAGACAGATTATTTGCTGGCTTTGACACACATGGGAACTGCTTCATTGTTCTAGTACTCACCTCCTCCTTGGTAACTGAAGTGTTTGAGTTCTCTGGTATCTTTCCTTGAATTTTCTTAACCTTGGCCATTGGTTTTGGTTTCTTTTGCTCATTTCTTTTTCTCTACAATCTTCATTATTAAGTCCCTAGGGGCCAAATTCTGGGCCTGAGTCTTCTTTTCTTCATCCTCTTCTTATACCCTTTAAATTAAAACACTTCTCCCTCCCTCCCTCCCTTTTTCCCTCCCTTCCTCTCTTCCTCCCTCCTTCCCCCTGCTCATGTGTATATGTGAGAGAGAGAGAGAGAGAGAAAGAAAGAGAGAGTGAGTGTGTGTGTCCGGTATGCCCTATCCCTTTTCCTCTGACCTCTTTTTCCTGTCTCACGAACTCCTTTCAAGTTCTACAATCTATGCCCATAGTCACTCCCACATAAATACACATATATAAAATTTAAGAGCTAAAGTTCATACATAATATAGAACATGTAATCTTCATAAGTCATGGATATATCATTTAATATGATTATACACAGACATGGATTGAAAATCTCTCAGTGGTAGGATATAGAATCCTTTGTGTATTTTCAGGAGTAGTGTAACTGAATCATAGGGTAGTTCTATTTTTAATTTCTGAAAATTGTCTCTACTAATTTCTATGACTATGCCATTTTGTAGTTCAGTAACAATGAATATGGATACCTCTTTGCCCATGACTTCATCAGCCATTAAGAAATCTAAAATAACCTTAATTTGTATTACTTTGCTGGCTAAAGATGTTGAATGTAGGGCAAGTGGGCTGTGCCACCAGATGGGCAAAAGAACTAGTGAGATTGAGTGAGCTCAAACTCTAGTATATCATAGATTTGAGAAAGGTAGGAATAGAGTCACTCCCTACCTGTCTCTGTACCTGTTCTGGAACATATCTGGAACACAATACCCAACTAAGAAGACCATGGGCATTCAGTCACATAGCATAACACCTAGAGTTCTTCTACGTGCTAATGATGTATCTAGACAGCCTTAGCCTTCAGCCAATGACCTTCCCTTCCTAGATATTCACATGCCCTTCCCCCAAGAAGTATACAATCCCTGGTTCACCCCAATAAAGTGTATGAACCCACATCCACACCCAGTACAGCTATATGAAAAAGCAAGAAATGTCTCAGAGAGCTGTTTCATTAAAGATCTCCACAGGGAAAGCCTTTGCCTAAAAGAGCTGTGCCTAAGATTCCCAAAGAAGGCTTTTCTCTTCTCCCACCCCTCTAGTACTTTGTTCTGCCTTCTTTCAGGCCAGTGGCAGAAAGGAAAAACACCCTACCACAGTTGAACATTGTTTTGAGTATTTTTTTCCTTCCTTTAACAACTAACTGTTCAGTTCATTAGCTTGTTTATTAATAGCATGTTTTATAATATATTCTAGATATTATACCTCTATATTTGTTTTCTTTGTATTATTGTGATAAGACACCATGACCAAGACAATTTAAAAGAGGAATAATTTCATTGGGCTTAAGGTCGCAGAGGATTAGAATCTATCATGGTAGAGTAAAGGTGTGGCAAAAGATGGCTAGAGCAGCAGCTGAGCACTCATATCTTGGTCCACAAGCAGAAGTCACTGGAAATGCTATGGATCTTTTAAAACATCAAAGCCTGCTTTCTATGATATATCTCCATCAAGAAGGTGACACCTTCCTGTACTGGCTGGTTTTTTGTGTCAATTTGACACAGGCTGGAGTTATCACAGAGAAGGGAGCTTCAGTTGGGGAAGTGCCTCCATGAGATCCAGCTGTGTAGCATTTTCTCAATTAGTGATCAAGGGGGTAGGGCCCCTTGTGGGTGGTGCCACCCCAGGGCTGGAAGTCTTGGGTTCTATAAGAAAGCAGGCTGAGCAAGCCAGGGGAGGCAAGCCAGTAAGGAACATCCCTCCATGGCCTCTGTATCAGCTCCTGCTTCCTGACCTGCTTGAGTTCCAGTCCTGACTTCCTCTGGTGATGAACAGCAATATGGAAGTAAGCTGAATAAACCCTTTCCTCCCCAACTTGCTTCATGGTCATGATGTTTGTGCAGGAATAGAAACCCTGACTAAGACACTTGCCTTCTCAAATAGTTCCACCAAAGTATTCAAACATATCAACCTATCAGGGCCATTCATATTCAAACTACTCTGTCTGAATCATAGCTGGCAAAGATGTTTTCCCACTGTATAGGATATCTGTTTTCTCTGTTGATAGTTTCTTTTACTTATACCAAAGTTTAAATTTACATAATCCCAATTGCTGTGTTGGTAGGAGGAGCTATTTACTGTACTGTTAGAGTTCCACTGGTAGAATGTATGATTACAAAAAGTGCTTACATATATTTTCACCTAGCAGTTTCAGCATGCTAGGTTTAAATTAAGGCTATTGATCCATTTTTGAATTGATTTTTGAACAGAGTGAGAATATGGAACTAATTTCTTTCTTCTTGCACATGAGTATTCCATTATACCAGCACCAGTTGTTGACTTGGATGTCTTTTATTCAGTGAATTTTTGACACCTGTTTTCATTTCATTTTCTGTTGCTTCAATAAAACACCCTGGCAAAACCCATCTTAGGGCAGAAGGGGCTTATTTGGTTCACAGTGCCAGATCATAGTCCATCATGGGAAGAATTCACAGTGGCAGGAGTTTGAGAGAACTGATTGCATTACATCCATAGCTAAGATCAGAAAGCAGTGACCTAATATACTCATTCTACTGTTTACCTGACTTTC
>JADRCD010189961.1:10000-17098 GCA_019843815.1 Montemys delectorum
CACATTACTAAGATCAACAAAAAATCCCTTATTTACTCTCTGCCATAACCATATACCCAGTACGGCTTTAACCATCAAAAACTATGTCACCCTACATGCTCCACTATGTTCATAGCAGCCTTATTTATAATAGCCAGAAACTGGAAACAACCCAGATGACCCTCAACAGAGGAATGGATGGATCTGGCAAATATCATCCTGAGTGAGGTAACCCAATCACAAAAGAACACACATGGAATGCACTCACTGATAAGTGGATATTAGCCCAGAAGCTCGGAATGCCCAAGATAAAATTCACAAACCACAAGAAACTCAAGAAGAAGTAAGACCAAAGTGTGGATACTTCGATCCTTCTTAAAAGGGGGAACAAAATACCCATGGAAGGACTTGCAGAGACAAACTATGGAGCGGAGACTGAAGGAAGGACAATCCAGAGACTGCTCTACCTGAGAATGTTTCCCATATACAATCACCAAACCTAGACACTAACTGGGATGCCAGCAAGTGCTGGTGGACAGGTCCCTGATATAGCTGTCTCCTGAGAGGCTCTGCCAGTGTCTGACTAATACAGAAATAGAGGCTCACAGCCATCCATTGGACTGAGCACAGGGTCCCCAATGAAGGAGCTAGAGAAAGGACCCAAAGAGCTGAAGGGGTTTGCAGCTCCCCAAGAGGAGCAACAATATGAACTAACCAGTACCCTCAGGTCTCCCAGGGACTAAACCATCAAACAAAGAGTCCATGGTGGGACTCATGGCTCCAACTGCATATGTAGCAGAGGATGGCCTAGTCAGTCATCAATGGGAGGAGAGGCCCTTGGTCCTGTGAAGGTTCTATGCACCAGTGTAGAGGAATGTCAGGACCAGGAAGTGGGGGAGGGTAGGTTGGTGAGCAGGAGGAATGGGGAGGAAATAAGGTTTTTTTTCCAGGAAAGGGGATATCATTTGAAATATAAATAAAGAAAATGTCTAATAATAATAAAGAAAACTATACCCATCTACTTTTCTGGTTTTGTTCAGGTGCTACTCTAGTCAAAGACACCACCATATTTTCTCATGTGAAATATGGCAACTTCTGAGCTGGTCATTTTGCTGAAGCCCCATTGCTTCTTCACATATATATAGTATTATCTCCAGGTGTCAGATCACACCACTCATAACTTTCTCATAACTTTCTGGAGGTTCCCAATTATATCAAGGAAGAAATTGAAATTCCTTTGTCATGGTCTAGGACAGAGAACTACAATTCTCTCCTGTAGTCCAGTTATCAAAAAGTGTGTGTGGTGAGCTGAAGGCCTTTAATTTTCTCTTAGGTTCTATGGAAACTTGGGAAGGTTTTAAGCCAGAAAGTGACACCATTTTTATCTCTCACAAAACATGTGCAATATGGAGAAGTCATCCTATATGGAACCAGAAGTTCATTATAAGCAGAGGATGGTAAACAGGAGAGAAGATTCTGACTTCACCAACTCATTTACCACTGCTGATCAATGTAGCTATCTCCTAAACCTCCAAACTAATGCTGTGCATCTACTCTGGGAAAGCTGTATGAGAATTTAAAAGTGTCAATTCAGAGAAGCTCTTAGCCCCTGGCATATATTATATGGTCAACAAATATTAATTTTTGTTTGAGCTCTATGTTGGCTGTAGAACAGCAAGAGAACCCTAATCAAACAACACAGGAGGAGGTCCACTGTGATCCACAACAAAGTTCATGATTGATTGCCTGTGGGGAAGGTGTACAGGGATGAAGCTGGAACTATAAGAGAAAGATAGCATTTGGGGAAACAGTGAACTTAGACTTTCCAGTCTAAGTCATTCCAAGGCAAAAGTTTCTCACTATCAAGTCTTTTGGGGTGAGAGTATAGCTGAGGAGAAAGGAGAGTTGGTGGCCGGAAAAGCCAAGCAAGAGCCTACTTGACTGAGGAAGTCAGGATTCCAGTCCCTTCTGGATCTGGACCCTCCTTTTTAAGACAAGGTACAATACTAAACTAACATCAGAGACAATCCTGGCCCTCAATAGCTCAGGAGTAGAGGGCTCTTAGTCACAGATTTTTGTCTGCAAACCGCATTTCTGAGTTGCCTAAAAGTGTACAAATAGTAAAGCCAGGCTCTTCGAAGCAATTCATCCTACCCCTCAGCCAGACAAGCTGATTATGGCTCTCCATATCACCTCTCCTCGGGGGTGCTCAAAAGAATCTGCAAATCCTCAGCATCACAGCCACCAATCCCCAGCACTGCCCATTCACACTCAGCGGGGTGGCTGGGGATTAATTGGAGGGGGAATGTTGTGAATTCCAGAGAGTTCTTTCTCTTTGCCCGCACAGTCGGTGGCCCGGGACATTGCTACATGAAAGCTTCCCTGTCAGTATCAATCATCATTGCTTGGTCTGTCACATTCCATGGACTGAATTGGCCTCATTTGATGACACCACCAGAGGGGGGTGGGCACTTCTGAAGAGCTCGCGCTGATAAGGCCAAATTCTGACTCCATAAAAATACCCAGCGCAGCTTCTTTCTCCGCATTCCTTATTCTGAGGATGGGTGAGAAACGACAGACCTGGAGGACAAGTGGAGCCTGGCCAGATCTAGGAGGATAGAAGCAAACAAAAAGCCCAAAGCTTTCTCTCAGATCTGATTAAAAGCTGACCTCTGGTATCTCACTCTGCCCTGCCAGCGTGAGAACCAGAGGACCTCCCCACAAAGCAAGGCCAAATTTTGCATCATCTTGGAGCAGAAGTTCTTCTTTGTTTGCTTACTTGTTTGCTTGCTTTTTAAAAGAAAAGCAAAAAATCAGATGCCTTTACGAACAGAGCTGTGTTGACACCTTCCTGGAAGAAGCAGTTGCATCTGACAACAGGGAAGGAAGAGGAGAGAACCTTCCTTAGAGCTCCTCTCTGTGGTCTGCAGACACCCTGTGTAGACCTTTCACTCATTTTAAAAAGCAAGACTTCCATCTTCTGATATTTTTCTCAATTTCGTTCTTCAGAGACTTGAAGTTTCTTCTCATACAGGTCTTTCACTTGCTTGATTAGAGTTACACCAAGCTATTTTATGTTATTTGTGGCTATTGTAAAGAGTACTGTTTCCCTAATTTCTTTCTCAGCCAGTTTATCCCTTGTATAGAGGAGGGTTTGTTAAATCTGAAAATCTAAAGCCCAGGAGTCAGCCCATGAGAATCAAGAGACAGAGACTGATACAAATTGCAAGAGGATTTATTGAACCAACACACATTGGAGTCTCCTGCTCAGGTAGCCAGGAAGACCCGGAACTACAGAAACTGGCATCTTTCATACACTCAAAAAGTGGTAGTCAGCAATGGGGTAATAGAACAAAAATCTACTTAGGCAAGGAGCTGTGGATTTTCCTGGCATCTGTATGGAGAACTACCTTCTGTGCCCATCCATTTCTTAATTCTTGTTGTTAATTTCTTGACCTAGAGTACAGCAGAAATTCCCCACCTAGTCATGTAATCATGTGTTAGTTTCTGATAAATGGCTTGTACATTATATTCCACAGCCCCCACTTCTGAAAACTTTCTACTTTGTAGCTAATAGAATGAAAGTCTTATAATTTTATTATATTTTCACAGGTTACTGATCTTTTGAGTTAATTTTGTATCCAGGCACTTTGCCATAGGTGTTTATCAACTTTAGGAGTTCTCTAGTAGAAGTTTTGGGGTCACTTATGTATACTTTCATATCATTCAAATACTGATACTTTGATTTCTTTATAATTTGTATCCTCTTGATCACCTTTAGTTGTCTTATTGCTTTAGTTAGAACTTCAAGTATTACATTGAAGAGATATGGGAAAATAGACAGCCTTGTGTTGTCCCAGATTTTAGTGGAAATGCAGCTGAGGAATGGATACAAAAAAATGAATTCCAGTGTATACAATAGAATAGTACTCAGCCATTAAAAACAAAGACATCATGAATTTCATGGGCAAATGGGTGAAACTAGAAAATACCATCCTAAGTGAGGTAAACCAGACCCAAAAGGACATAGAATGGACTTACTTATAAGTAGTAGATATTAGCCATAAAGTACAGGATAACTAGCTAAAATCAACAGACCCAAAGAAGCCAAATAACAAGGAGAGCCCAAGGGAGAATGGTTGAATCTTTCTCACAAGGGGAAACAAAATAGATATCGGAGGTCGATTGAAAGAAGGAATTGGTGGAAGAGGGGATAGGCAGGGGAGATCAAATATAGGAAGAGCAGGAGAGAGAGAAGGGAGAATGGCAGTGGGGGTAAAGGCAATCTCTAGGACATGCCAGAGACCTGGGATGGGTAGAGATTCCAGAAGGTGTATGGGGCAACTCTAGCTGAGATTCCTAGAAGTGGGGGATATGGATCCTGAAGTGGCCACTTTCTGTAGTCTGTCAGATTCCCACTGTAAGGCTAAGGACAGCAATACACACACAAAGCCTTCAACACAAAATGTGTTTTGTCTACAAAATGAGAAGGGGCAAAGATAGAGCAGAGACTTAGGGAATGGCCAACCAATGACTGCCCCAAATTGAGACTTCTTCCATGGGCAAGAAACAATCCCTAATACTATTAATGATACTCTTATGTTTGCAGACAGGAATCTTTCATAATTTTCCTCTGAGACGCTCTACCCAGCAGCCAATGGGAAGAGATGCAGAGACTCACACCCAAACACTCAAGAGTTGGGGGAAAGATGGAAGGACCTGAAGAGGACAGAGACTACAGAGGAAGATCAAAAGAGCCAACAATTCTGAACCCTTAAAAGCTCCCAGGGACTAACTTACCAACCAAAGAGTGAGCACAGGCTGGACCTAGATCCCTTCGACATATGTAATAGATGAGCATCTTGATCTTTATGCAGGTTCCCAACAACTGGAGCAGGGGTTGTTTCTGAGTCTACTGCTTGCCTGCCTGTGGATTCCACACCCCTAATGGACAGACAGCCTTGTCTGGTCTCAGTGGGAAAGGATGTACTTAGTCCCACAGCAACTTGATGGATCTCTGCTCCACTGTTCTGAGCTAACATGACCCTCAGTTTAAAAGCAACTATTCTACCTAGTTCAAGTCTGTGCAGGGTTAATGGGAAATAGACATATAAAAACCTGCAATCAGTAAGGTACTCAAAATAAGCTGGTATGATGGTTAATTCCTTTCATTGCAAATAGTATGGGGTAAGTTACTGACCCTAAAAGTCTTCCTTTTCATCAATCTGTCCCATAGAGTCACCCTCCACAAAATACCCAAAAGTAAGCTCATTGTTTTCAAAAGGTAAAAAACAGCAACATTTCAAATTACAGATAACCAGAAGTTGACATTATCATATGGACAGTATTCTTAGACACAAGTCTGTTTTCTGAGATTTCTTCTGTTCTTTGTTTACTTGTTTTGGTGTGGCAGTAGGTAACCATTGCTTAAGAACAATTTGGCACCAAGATATTGAAGAAATTTATTCCTCTCTCTCTGGGCCCCAGTCTCCCCATCTTTTTTGTTGCTCTTGTTGTTGTTGTTGTTGTTGTTGTTGTTGTTGTTGTTGCTGTTGTTGTTGTCTTTTTGAGACAGGGTTTCTCTGTATAGCCTTGGCTGTCCTGGAACTCTGTAGACCAGTGTGGCCTCAAATTCAAAAATCCACCTGCCTCTGCCTCCCAAGTGCTGGGATTAAAGGTGTACGCCACCACTGCCTGGCCAGTTTCCCCATCTTTACAATGTATGAGCTCACTGTTGGGTTTTAATGGCTCCTTATATGTTTTCTTAGGCATCCTGATTCAGTAGCAGCTGGGACTTAAAGGTCATTCCACACTGAATAAAATATCAAAATATAATCAATCCTAAATCTTTGGGAAAAGAGCTAAGAAAACAAGTCAAAATACCTCCCACTTAAGAACCTTGCATGACACCCAATCATAAGTAGAAATTTTCAACACTGGCTCCACAAGTCGCAGAGGAGTCACAGGGAGGCAGGGACAGGATCCTCTCAGCTTCCGAGTCACAGAGGTGGATCAGCGACCCTCTCTGCCCCTTCCCTGCAAGTGGAGGACCTGCCTCCAGGGAGTGCTTAACCTAGGGACTCAGGAGAGATCCGCCATTTTCTCTCCGGTGACTTTCTAAGGCAGGACCAGTCAGGAGGCACAGGCCTCACTAGTCGCAGGGGAAATGCAGGGCAGCAGGGACAGGACAAGCTCTAGTCAGAGACACCAAGAACATCTAACATCAGAGATCAAGAGATGGCAAAAGGCAAACACAAGAATCCTACCAACAGAAACCAAGACTGCTTGGCTTCATTAGAACCTAGTACTCCCACCACAGCAAGTCCTGGCTATCCCAAAACACCGGAAAAGCAAGATTTGGATCTAAAATCATACCTCACAATGCTGATAGAGGAACTTAAGAAGGACATGAATAACTCTCTTAAAGAAATACAGGAGAACACAGGTAAAGAGGCGCAAGCCCTTAAAGAGGAAACAAAAAAATCCCATAAAGAATTACAGGAGATCACAAGTAAACAAGTAGAAGCCCTTAAAGAGCAAACTCAAAAAATTCCTTAAGGAATTGCAGGAAAACACAAACAAACAGGTGAAGGAATTGAGTAAAACCATCCAGGACCTAAAAATGGAAGTAGAAACAATAAAGAAATCACAAAAAGAGACAACTCGGGAGTTAGAAATCTTAGGAAAAAAGTCAGGAAACATAGATGCAAGCATCACCAACAGAATACAAGAGATAGAAGAGAGAATCTCAGGGGAAGAAGATAACATAGACAACATTGACAGAACAGTCAAAGAAAATGCAAAATGCAAAAAGACCCTAACCCAAAACATCCAGGAAATCCAGGACACAATGAGAAGCCTAAACCTAAGGATAATAGGTATAGAAGAGAGTGAAGACCTCCAACTTAAAGGGCCAGTAAATATCTTCAACAAAATTATAGAAGAAAACTTTCCTAACCTAAAGAAAGAGATGCCCATGAACATACAAAAAGCTTGTAGAACTCCAAATAGACTTGGCCAGAAAAGAAACTCCTCCTGCCACATAATAGTCAAAACACCAGATGCACAAAACAAAGAATACTAAAAGCAGTAAGGGAAAAAGGTCAAGTAACATACAAA
>JADRCD010189962.1:0-44465 GCA_019843815.1 Montemys delectorum
GTGTGTGTGTGTGTGTGTGTGTGTGTGTGTGTGTGTGTGTTCAGAACAGAAGATTGTTGCTTTTACCTCCCAAGTGCTCATAACCAAGTGATGCTCTTGGATTCCAGACGTTTCTGTAGATAAAGTAGAGTCCAAGCAGATGCTCTTCTGGAGCCAGAGCTCAGCTATTGCTCCTGGACAGTGCAATTCTGTCCAGATGACCAGCTGTCTTATCTTTCTCTGCTTCCTCATAGCCCCAGGCCCTAAGTTAGTCTATGCAGTAACCTGTCAGACTGTCTTAGTCTCATTGTGTGCACTTTCACCCACTGGTTTCCTGTTTGCAATCCCTTGCTCTCCTTCACCCGACACTTTTGTGAGATACTAAGTGTCTCCTGGAATGCTCAGCACTGTTGTATCAGACCAAACATGCTTGTCATCATCCAGCTCTTTCAGGTTCAGTGCTGTCTACACAAGTAAGAGCCATTACCCTTTCCCCCCTTCCTACTACTTTGCTTTTAGTATGACTAGAACTGGTAGGGATTTAAGTGATCTATGTGAAATGCAGGCAGAAAGATTGTAAGAGCCAGAGGTCGTAGGTGAATCCAAGGAAACTGTCTTCCAGACACAAGAGCTAATGTGGACGATCTCATAGCGAGCGGCAGCATGCACTGGGTTCAAGCCAGACAAAATCCAGCACTGAATGAGGAAGTGGACATGTATTCCCACTGTAACCAAGAAGCCACCTGTACTTGATAACCATTGGCAAAGGGAAAATCAGTTTGGTCTATCAGCCATGCTCAGGGGTGGGTCCTATGCCCACCAGTAGTTAGCCACATGAGATAAACCCACAGCATTCATATAGATGCTTTGCTTTGCTTTGCATTGTTTAGGCATTTTTGCCTGTTGTTTTGATTTTCGCTTTCATGTTTTGTTTCTTGTTTTTTTGTCTTGTTTTGTTTTCTGAGTTAGGGGATAAAGTCAAGTGGGTTGGGAGGTAAGTCGAGAATCTGGGAGGAGTTACAGAGGAAAGCATGATCAAAATATATTGTATGAAAGAAAAATTTAATTAAAACTTGCTTAAATTTGTTTTTAATTGTTAAATGTGCTTCTTTCTCTGTCAACTTTGGTTGATAATTTTTCTGGATGTAGTAGTCTGGCCAGCTTCTGTGGTCTTTCAGAACTTGTAGAACATCTGTACAGGTCCTGCTGGTTTTCAGAGTCTCTACAGAAAAGTCAGGTCTCAATCTCATAGTCCTGTCTCTACATGTGAGTTAGTCTTTTTCCCATGCAGCTTTTAATATCTTTTCTTGATTCTGTTCATTTGTTGTTTTATTATATTTTGTAGTAAGTTTCTTTTCTGGTCCTGTCTACTTAGTGTTCTGTTGTTTCTTACACCTTGATGGGCATTTCTTTCTTTAGACTGGAGACATTTTCTTCCATATTTCATTAAAAATACTTTCTGTGACTTCCACCCAGGTTTCTTCTCCTCCCCCATAACCTATTATTCATAAGTTTAGTCTTTTCATAGTATTCCAGATTTTTTGTGTGTGGGATTTTTTTTTTTATGATTTAACATTTCTTTGACTGAGCTATCCATTTTCTTCTTTGTGTTACAGATCTGAAATTTTCTCTTCCACGTCTCAGTCTTTGGTGAAGCTGACGTCAGAGGTTGTGTTTGATCTCTTAAGGTTTTCATTCTCCATTTTATTTCAGCTTAGGTTTTCTTTAGTGATTCTGTTTCCTTGTTAAATCCTGCTCTCATGTCTTGAGTTATTTCATTCAACCACCTGTGTTTTCATGGTCTTCATTGACACATTGTTCACAGATTCTTTAAGGTCCTTGAGTACACTCATTGGAGTTCTTGTCTTCTGCTTCAGCTACATTGCTCTCCTTGGGGCTATTGTGGTAGGGTTGCCGGCTTCTGAGGAGGTTCATTGTCTTTGTTGTTTATATTGGTGTATTGTGCCAGAATCTAGGTTTCTGAAGTTCTGACATTTGAGTGGTTCCTTGCTGTAGGTACCTGGTCTTGTTTTGTTCCGTGGATGCTTACATCTTTGGTTTCTGTCGCCTACTCTGGTTTCTAGCCAAGGGGGTGGCTGTGGGGTCCATGGTAGTGAGTATTTCTGCTGGTCAATGGGCATCACCAAGGAATGAAAGAAAGGCTAGAGGGTCAGTGGGGAAGAACTAAGGGGACCCTGGGTCTGTGCCAACCGGCAGGGTTCTGAGCAGCTGGAGATGGGCTTGGAAGAGGGGCTTTTGTGGGCAGGACTAACAGTAAATTTGGACAGACTCCTGATGGAGGAAAGGGAGGATAATAAATGTCACCTACCCAGCCCCATCCTTCTGTGGCCACTGGGAGCCTCTGGTAGATGGAGATGGGATGGAAGGAAAGGGTGGAAAAGGCAGTGGGGAAGAACTAGAGGGCCCTGGTTCTGCACCAAGAGGCTGAATGATTGAAAATATTCCTATTAATTGCTTCTGTGTGTTATCAGCTGTGGTATTATAAAAATTCTTTGTGGTAAGCCATTGGCTTAGTCACTTCTATGAGATGTTAACCTTTCTTTCTTTTTCATATCGTAGTCTTGATATAGTAGCATCTGTTTTGAGTCATTAAACAGACCCAAGATCTCCAGCAGAGTAATTGGCCTGTTGAACTGTTGCCCCTGTGAGTTTTTTAATGATCTGTATATTGTCTGAAAAGCTATTTTCCGGTATATAGTTAGCAGAGAGTATACTTTATGTATGACAGGAATACCCACACTTCATTAGACTCTTTAGCTCAATATTTTAAAAAATGATTTTCTCATCAGAAGCACCTATTAACATTTTCAATGTTCATTAGAGTTTATTTTTATTAGGAAGGGTTTTAATAGTTATTAAAGAATAAAATAATATCTCAGAGCCTACGTTCACATGACAGACTCATAGTTTTCTAACTCGTGGATCTGCACCAATTCATGGCAGACAAAATAAATGTCATGATCAAGGGAGTGGTTGGTGTGGGTGCTTCATCTGTGTAGCCAAATGTTTGCTGGGTCCCATCCCAGGAGCTCTTTTCCCAGCCCACACACTTGACAGAAACACCTCAGGACTTTCTGCTCTCGTGCTAGATTCTGTACCCTTTCCCCTTTCTAACACAGTGTCATCTCTTACACTTCTTGTCATATGTAAGACGTGACATGCTACTTCCTCTGTCTCCATTGGTCTCTGTCTCTCATTGGAGACCAATGGAGACAGAGGTACTGGCTTAAGACACATTTTTGTACTCATAGCGGAAAATGGGTCACTACCTTCAAAGAACTAAGAGAAAATGAGAGAGGAATTTGGCATCATTTCTATGGCAGATCCAGGATGGAGAGCATAGGAGATGTTCAGTGATCAAGACACCCCAGGATCATTACATCTTGCATACCAAAGTACACACCAGAGCACCTGACACCCACAACTCTTCTGGGCTGTGTATTTCACGTCTTTGGGCTTTCTTTTGAGGAGATACATATGGAAGTTGTCTATCTCATGGATAGCTGTGGGATGCCTGAGGTCCAAGCCCTGGCAACTCTCTGAGTAAATGAATAATTTGGCCTCCTGTTCCTATTTTAGAAATGAATTTTGTTACTCTAGGGTGTATTGTAGGACAGAGAAACAGAAAATATATTTGGGGAGTATTGGATAGCACTCACAATTCTCTCAGTCGGAAGATAACTAATGTACCTAGAGTCTACTCATGGTCAGTGCTTCAGCGTTGTCCTGGAATGGTCACTCTGTCTGTGGTTTGGCCCCTCTTCCAAGCCTACCTCCACCTACTATTAAGTTGAGAAATTTGTTCAGTGTATTTTGATCACATACACTCCTCCCCCAACTGCTCCCAGATTCAGTCTCCCTTCCCTCTCTGCTCAACTTTGTGTCCTTTTCTTTTTATTTAAACTGGTTAAATGCAGTTGGTGCCAGTCATGTACGCTTGGATATGTGGCCTTCCATTAAATCACTGACAACCTGCCAGAGCCACATTCTGTCCCAGTAGCTATCAGTTGCCAGAAGTTCCTTAGCTAAGGGTGATACTTCACGCTGACTTCTCCTTAGGTGGAGATCTTTGCCTGGCTTGAGCTTGCACAGGTCTCGTGTATGCTATCTCAATGGCTATGCTAGGTCTGAAAAATACTGCTTATTTGTAGTCATCCACTACCTCTAGCTTTTAAAAAAGACTTCTGTCCCTTCTTCTGTAATGATCCTTGAGCCTTGGAGGAAGGGAGTTTGACATAACTGTCCTGTTTAGGACTGGGATTTGTGTAGCCTTAATCCTCATCAGACATGATTCCCTATAGTAGATGGCAATCGTCCTAGTTAGAGTCACTATTTCTATGATGATATAGCGTGACCAAAAGCAAGTTTAAGAGAAAAGTATCTATTAGGTTTATACTTCCACATCACTGTTCATCGTCAAAGGAAATCCAGGCAAGAACTCAAGCAGGCCAGGGATGTGGAGGCAGGAGCTGATGCAGAGGCCATGGAGGAGGGGTGTTTACTGGCTTATGGCTACTTCAGCCTGCTTTCTTATAGAACCCAGGACCAGAAGCTCAGGGTTGGCCTTACCCAAAACGGGCTGGGCCCTCCTCCATCAATCACCGATTAAGAAAATGTCCTACAGGTTTGCTCTAACCCAGTCTTGTGGACGCATTTTGTCAATTGAGGGTCCTTTCCTGCTATGACTCTATTAAGTGTCAAATGGATGTAAAACTAGCCAGCACAGTGACTAACATAAAGATGCAGTGGTGGCTATTTTTGTTTTTCAACTTGACTGCACCTGGAATTAACTAAAAGCTCAAGCAATTGGGTAGACCTGTGGTTTACTTAACATTTTCCATCAGAAGACCCACCTACATCTGGACCACACTTTCTCTTGGCAGCCTCTGTAAAGGGCACGGAAGAAGGAAATTCTTGCCCTTTGTCTGTTTGCCCTCATCTCTCCGGCAAGTTTGTTACTTCATTGATATTAGAGCTGATTTCTTTGGTATCCTGACGTGTACTGAAGACCCACTAACATCTAGCCTCATGGACTGAGAAACTACTGGATTCTTGACCTTTCATTTGAGTGGCAGCCATTGTTGGAATATTCACACTGCAGTCTGTAAGCCATTCTAATAAATCCTATGTTATGGGAACACTCTGCTAGTTAAGGTTGAGGTCCACCACTAACCACATAGTCTTCTGGGGCTCCATGTGTAATGGAAGCTTCCCATCATTATTAGGGCTTCTCCTTCTCCGACCTTGTCTGGGGAATTCAACTCCCCACCCCCAAACACACACACCCCTACCTGCAGAACGTCACATAGCCTTAGATAGATTACATGTTCAATTTAGCACCCGCGATTCCTGAAATGCTTCTTCGTGCTAATGAGATAATTGGGTACCTTAAGCCTTCAGCCAATGATCTTTGCCCATCCTGGATTCTTCTACCCCTAGTCCCCCAAATTATATAAGCCTTGGATCAGCCCAAGCAAAGTTGACCTGACTCCTCAAAAGCTGGTCCCAGTGTGATCATTCACTGTATATACTCACAGGGTTTCTGGACCTCCCCCACCCCCTTTTGTCATCTCTGCTCTCTTTGCCCTTGGGGACTGTATTGGCATATGATCCTTGAGGTCAGGAAGAGCCACACCATATATATTCATTCTATCAGCCCTGCTCCTCTAAAGAACCCTAATACAGACCTATTACCTGATTATTTCTGGCCTGCCAGACCCTCAGGAAATGACACTGAGAACTTTTATTAATTTTGAAAGCTTGGCCTTAGCTTAGGCTTGCCCCTAACTAGCGCCTATCCTTAAACTGACCCACACTAATCTGCCATGTGGCTCTTTACCTCCTCAGTAGTAGCACTTGCTTCTTCCTTTGGGTCTGACTAATGAATCTCACACCTTGGACTCTTTCTCAGCGTTCCTAACACTTCCTGGAAGTCCCACCTATCCTTTCCTGCTTTGCTAAAGGCCTCTAAGCTTTTTATTAAACCAATCAGAAGGTGGTGAAGAAGATGTTTACAAAACAATGAGACAGGTGATGTTTTATAAAAATAACAATACCAAAGTCTAGCCTGTAATTAGATCTCTGCTGGTACAGAAATAAGCTTTAGAATAATACAAAGACAAGTTTTACATAGTACATAAAAAGATCTCTTCAACACAGACCTACAACTGTTAAAAGTACAAAGAGTAAGAGACTGCAAAGTGTCTCCTTTTCTATACTAAGGATTTCAGTTTACATTTTAACACAATGGAAATTGGGCATGGAGTCTTTCCTGTCTGAATATATCATTTGCTGTCAATGATACCTTCTATTTCATGATTTAAACCTCTTCCATCTCCCACAACTTTTCCTTTATTTGAAATGCTAAGGATCACCTTGACTCAGCCCTTGGCATCCATTAACAACAAGTCATCAGTTTAAGAGAAGTAAATTTGGGCAGTCTGCATAGGAGTTCCTTTAGAACTGCTCTGGTTGGTGCCTTAGGGGTGTGGAATAAGATTAAATCACAAGTCAAAATAAATGCAGTAGTTTTAAATTCATCTCATCTATAGGAAGTAGGATCCTAGAAGGTGGAAGAGCACGTTCTTGTCTAGGAAATGCAGGCATGAAGCACCAGGGTTGGGCTGCCAAAGGCTTGTGTCTGGAAATTCAGCTCTCCTCCTGTGGCCTTCAACATCCCTGCCTGTGAAGTGAAAATTACTATTGCAAGAGTTTCTGAGGTTCTTCCAAACACGACTCATTCATCAACAAATATTTAAGGACCAGATATTAGGAATGGACTGGAGAGACAGGGTTTTTGATCTCTTAGAACTTTTGAAGCAGCTTTATACCTTGTTGTATTTCTGTAGAAGGAAGACATCCCACCCTACTCAGTGCAGGATTTATTTTCTTATTAGCCATTAGGTTGTCACAGTTTCATTCTGAGTTGTGCTGCTTCTACTCCTGTTTTTACTGGCTTGTTTTCCTCAACCATTTCTAATACATAGAGTGCCATAACACTCAGTTAAACACGTGCTTTGTAAAACACATCATGGGCTAGGGAGATGTTCAACAGGTAAGCTGCTTGCCCTACACACCTGATGACTTAGAAGCCATGTAAAGGTGGAAGGAGAGAATTGATTCACAAAGCTGTCTTCTGAGCTCCACCTGAATGGCATGTGCATGCTCATGGACACACACACACATACACACACACACACACACACACACACACACACACACAGGCAGAGAGGAGGGAGGGAGAGAGGGAGAGACGGGGAGAGAGAGAGAATAAATATAATTTTTAATGAATTGATAGCTTAAATGCAAAAATAAATGTTACTGATCGATATTTGGTTTTGGTGATGTGGTTTAAGGATGGAGAATAGATTATTATGGCCATATTTTTCTCTTGTGGCCGTATCATTATTATGCGATGATATGGATAAACATTCTTCAAAATAAAATAGTTGAAAACTCTTCTCATCTTAGCCTCATTAAATTAAAAAACAAAACAAAGTCTTTTCAGGGAATCTGTTTGCTAGAGTCTTCCTATGTTGGCTGTATTGCACTTAACCAGTAGGTTTATATTTTTGAGTGCCGGTATGTGTTATGGTCCTACACAAACAACCATGCTTAAAGCTTAATGAAGTAGGAAAGGCATTCAGGAAGAGCTAGAGCCAACATCTTGTGCATTTGAACCTGTCTGTTTTGCCGGTGACCCATAGAGTAAAGAGCTGTGTCAGCTGCTTGCATAGCTGGTCAGTGCTGACAGACAAATGCCTTGTGCTGAGCTTGGAGGCAATGCTACAGACACTCAAGTCAGCAAAAGTGGCACACAACTCCTGTGGGGTCCTGTGATTTTCTTTCTTTCTTTCTTCTTCTTCTTCTTCTTCTTCTTTTTTTTCTTTTTTGCCATTGCTTGGAGCTGCAAAAATGCATCTTATTGTAAACACCATACACATTTTAAGACTATAAATTATTTTGTTTTGAGAAGGTGTATTTTAAAACTACTTGGACACATATTTTCCAATGATGATAATTAGCTGATTAATAATATCACAGCCATCAAAAAAGATAGCATGTTTTCAGAACCATGCAACAATAGAACACCTAATTATTGGAACACCTAATAATTATAACCTTGTAGATGCAAAGGAAGAAATGTTTTCAACTGTAAACACAAATACAGAAAACCAAACACAACTGTGTCGGCCTAATGCTGCCTGCTTCTATGCCCAGGAAGCCAGGAAGCAGCTGCTTTGCATGAGGCGCTGTCTCAGGGCTCACGAAGGCCCTTCTCTAATACCGCCATTTTCAAAAGCCTAAGATCTACACATTTTGAGAATTTTCCTCCCAACAAATTATGTTTTACTAGAATCCTCACGTTTTGGCTGCCAAGCACAATGAGAGCTACCAGGTAGCCAGTGTGTTCAGATGCAGAGATGGATCCACAGCACAACATCACTGCAATCTCCCCTAAAGCCAAAGAAACTTCCATAGGCTATAGAGGCACAGAGATGCCTTTATGGTGGCTAAGGAATATGATTTCTTTGAGTGCGAAAGCCTGGGAAATGGCCCAGAGACCTACTGCCACATCTCGGAGGGTCTAGAACTTTAGGGATGGCCTATGTAGAAAGTGATGCGTGCATAGTTATCTTTGACACATCTAAGAGTTACGAAGCTTTTATTGCCATTCCATGTCCCAAATGTCTTTCTAAGAACCAAGCTATACTTGCATAGTAGATACAAATAAATTCTTTGCCATCATAAAAAAAAAGAAAGAAAGAAAAAAAAAGAAAAGAAAAGAATTGATGGGGCTTCCTGTACATTTGGTGTATTGGTAATTATCTAAGGATGTTTTTCTCAACAATGGGGCTTTTGTTGTTGTTTTTGTCCTTGATAAGAGGGTACAATTTTCAAGCAGGTTGGATGTAGATGGAAAAAAAAGCCAGCTTCAAAGACAGTTTATTATGAAAACGTGAAGTTCCAGTTTCCTTGTGAGATGGCTGCTTTTACAAGGTGCACAAAAAGGCTAGGAAAATATTCTTTCCTCCCTTTTAATTACACTGTCTCTGAGGATTAGTGCCAGGCCTTGGGAAGTGTGGGATACAATAGTTATCTGCTGAACACAGTGCATAGTTTATGTGTAAATCCAAAGGAGACTCACTTGGAATTCTTGTACCAATTACACTGCGGTTTTTCAGTCTTACTGCTGCTATCTGCACACACACACACCCCTTCCACCTGACTCCATAGCTGGAGCCTCATCTACTGCTCTCTAATTTATTTGGGGGAATTTCCTGGGAATATTCTAAGCCTCAGGCTTAGATAAAGGTCCTCTGAAGGAACAGATCAAGACACTTGAGGTGAGATTCCCCGAGAAGCTAATAAGGTGTGAAGGTAGAGGGGCTGCGGGTACCAAGAGATCCATAGGAGGGGTATGAGGTAGGTGCAGAGAAACAAGCTGAGGGTCTGGGAATGCATGTGGTGAGATTCTTCTTATGATGCATTTTCTTAGATGTTTGCTATGCACTTGATGTTCATGTTGTGCCAGAATTCATGCTAGGTTTCACTGTGGGGAGGACTTAACCAGAGAGCCTGCATGTGTGTAACCCCCGCAGGCCCTCTGCAGAGGTGTTTACAGTTGTGTAGCTTGGCTTTCTTGTGGACCTCCTAACAGTGGGGGAAGGAGCTCTTTCTGACTCTGTTGCCTGAGTTTGGGACCTCCCTCCCCCTCTGGATTGTCTTGTCTAGCTTTAAAAGATGGGGAGGTTCCCCATTAAAGGGGAGTACGACTGCACTGCAGCTTGACATGCCATGGCTGGTTGATATCTATGGTAGGCTATAGAGAAAATATCTGGTGTCTATATGGACATGGCATCTGTCAATAATAAATTTGGTAGCCTATAGCTTAGGCAGAAAATGGGATGTGGAACATCCTGTAGGCAGAAAGGATTCTGGGATAGTGCCAAGTGCTGGGGAGTCATCTGGGAAGATGTGACGAGTTCTGGTGCATGGTGCCTGAGCACAGGTAACCAGCCACATGGCAGAGTGTAGATTAGAATAAATGGATTACCTTGTACAAAGTTCAAGTCCAAGTGGATCAGGGATCTCCACATCAAACCAGATACATTGAAACTAATAGAAAAGAAAATGGGGAAGAACCTCGAGCAAATAGGCACAGGGGAAAATTTCCTGAAGAGGACGCCAATAGCTTCTGCTCTAAGATCAAGAATTGACAAGTGGGACCTCATAAAGTTGCAAAGCTTCTGTAAGGCAAAAGACACTGTCAATAGGACAAAACAGCAACCAACGAATTGGGAAAAGATCTTTACCAATCCTATATCTGATAGAGGGCTAATATCCAAAGAATTCAAGAAGTTAGACCCCAGAGAACCAAATAACTCTGTTAAAAAATGGGGTACAGAGCTAAACAAAGAATTCTCAACTGATGAATACTAAATGGCTGAGAAGCACCTAAAGAAATGTTCAACATCCTTAGTCATTAGGGAAATGCAAATCAAAACAACTGTGAGATTCCACCTCACACCATTCAGATTGGCTAGGATAAAAAACTCAGGTGACAGCAGATGCTGGAGAGGTTATGGAGAAAGAGGAACACTACTTCATTGCTGGTGGGATTGCAAGCTGGTACAACCACTCTGGAAATCAGTTTGGCAGTTCCTCCAGAAATTGGACATAGTTCTACTGGAGGACCCAGCTATACCACCCCTGGGCATATACCCAGAAGATGCTCCAACATGTAATAAGGACACATGCTCCACCATGTTCATAGCAGCCTTATTTGTAATAGCCAGAAACTGGAAATGACCCAGATGTCCCTCAACGGAGGAATGGATACAGAAACTGTGGTACATCTACACAATGGAGTACTACTCAGCTATTAAAAACAATGAATTTATGAAATTCTTAGGGAAATGGATGGATCTGGAGAATATCATCCTGAGTGAGGTAACCCAATCACAAAAGAACACACATGGTATGCACTCTCTGATAAGTGTTTATTAGTCCAGAAGTTTGGAATACAGGAAGAACAACCCACAAACCACAAGAAACTCAAGAAGAAGGACGACCAAAAGGTGGACATTTCATTCCAAGGAAGGAGTTGCAGAGATTAACTATGGAGCAGAGACTGAAGGAAGGACAAGCCAGCCTAAATATAGCTATCTCCTGAGAGGCTCTGACAATACCTGACTAATACAGATGTAGAGGCTCACAGCCATTCATTGAACTGAGTACACGGTCCCCAATGAAGAAGTTAGAGAAAGGACCAAAGGAGCTGAAGGGTTTGCAGCCCCTTAGGACGAACAACAATCTGAACTAACTAGTACCCTCAGAGCTCCCAGGGACTCAACCCCCAACCAAGGACTATACATGGTGGGACTGATTGTTCTGGCAGCATGTGTATAGTAGAGGATTGCAAATACAATCATCAATAGAAGGAGAGGACCTTGGCCCAGTGAAGGTTCTGTGCTACAGTCTAGGGGAATACTAGGGCAAATAAGTGGGAGAGGGTGGAGTGGCATGCATAGGGAGGGGGGAGGCAACAGGAGTTTGTTCTTGTTGTGTTTGTTTGTTTGTTTGTTTTTTGGAGGGGAAACTGGGAAAGGAGAAATCATATGACATGTAAATAAAGAAAATATCTAATAAAAAAAAAGTTAAAAAAATAAATGGGTTATTTTAGCTTATAAGCTAGTCAATGAAGAGCCTAGCTGTACGGCTAAGGTGTTTGTAAATACCTTGAGTCTGAGAGTTATTTCTGGGAGCATGAGGTTGGGAAGAAGAACCAGATCTAAACTCAATAGCAAGCCTCCTCTTTTCTGAAGAAAAACAGAGGAGGGGCAGACTGGTGGCTACCAGAGAAGAGGAGAGGTGGTGGTTGGGAAGAGAGCGGTAAGGGGAAACTGCCATCGGCTTATAAAATAAATAAAATTAAAGCAAATTAAAAAAAAAGAGGTAAGGGCTTTAGGAAATGAATGGGGAGCTAGAGGAAGCATGTTTTCTGCTTTCTACTTTCTGCTCCATGATGTCATCAGTAGTATGTGATCGTGGAAGCAGAGAGCATCCCTTACTAGACACTGGTTCTTAGACTTCCCAGCTTCCAGAACAATACATTCTGTGGTTTGTGAATAACTTTTTATATAAGGCATTTTTATTATAGCAGCCAGCCAGAGCAGACAATGCCTTGACCTTAGACATGAATAAAGTAATGTCTAACTCTACAATTATTGACATGGCCTCTGCCTACTGCAGCTTCCATCTCTAACTGCCTCAGCCATGCATCCAAGTCTCGTGTATGGACAGGGTTGTGCTGTAGATATTACAGTGAACAGAAATGGAAGGTGGGCTGACAAATGGGAGACTCAAGTGTAATTTGCAATTCTCACAATTTCACATGGCATCCACCTACCTATCTACTTTGCTGTACCCCTACTTCCATGTTTGGTCTAGGCCTCCACCTTGTCATATCTGATCTCCTGTGGTCACTCACTTGGCCTGTTAGCATCCACGCTCTTTCTCTGTGATCTGCTGTGCACAGTCAAAGTGATGGTTTTTATGACAACTCCAACCTCTCCTTCTTCTTAAAAGATCCCATTATTTTAATAAAGACCAAATCTTGAATGGACACATCCTTGTTCATGTTTGTCACACTCACAATAATTATCTTTGCTGGTCTAGTTCTGACTTATTAAAAACAAGAACAGCAAAACCAGAACCTCATTTACATATCAAACACAACACTCATTTTATAGTGCACAGCTCAGTCATTTCCAGTGTGCTTTCAAGGCTGTGCAAACAGAATCGCTGTTTAGTTACAGACGAGCCCATTACTCTTAAAAGGAGTCACTAGGGTTGAGCACATAGCCTGAGATAGTAAAGCACTTGCCCAAAGAAGCCATTAGTGGCCACTCCCCTTAGTCTTGCGGGCCCCTTAGTCTAGGGTTCTCCTATTTTTGACATTTTACATAAATAGAACCATTGCATCCATGGCCTTTTCTGCTTGGCTTCCTGTACTTACATGCTGTTTCCAAGGGTCATTTTGAGCTTGATTGCATTTTTACTTCTTTTGTTTTTGTTATGAAATGATATGGGCATAACACAGTTTATATACTTGAGTGTTTTTACCTGTTGGCTACTATGCATAGTAGCTCATGGATATTTATCTATAAATGTTTGTGAACACTTGTATACATACACACACAATATACATATATAGGTAGTTAGAACTGCTCTGCCACATGGAAGCCAAGCTCATATCCAAAGGAGCTGCAGCAGTTCACATTCTTACACTGGTATAGGAAGGCTCTAATTTCCCCTCATCTTTGCCAACAACTACTATATTAGCCTTCTGATCATAAGCAGATTCATAGCTGTAAAATGACATCTCATTGTGGGTTTGATTGAAATTTTTTCTAGCAACTGGCTTGCTTTTCAATTCTGGTACATCCTTTCTCCTTATAACACCACCTTTTCAGATCAAATCCCTCTTTCTCCAGACCCTATAACTTGATTCTTTCTTCTGCTCTCTTAACAGAGATCTCTGCTGTCTTTTCTTTAAGAAAGTACTCTGTCAACTCTAGATCAAGTCTGTTGAGTATACATTCTCACAAGCCCATGTAGGTCTCACTCATAGTACGTGCCACAATTATAGCTACGATTACATAGCCTATTGAGGGTTGCTTTTAATTAGCCTGTGATCAGTGTGCAGGCCAGTGGGGTGCATTGCTGTCTTTATGCATGTGGATTCACTGTGTAATGATGAAATCTGGACAGACAGCACACCCAGTACTTTAAACCGTTGTTCTTGTGTGATGAAACTCTAAAATCTCATTTTATAGATTTTTTTTTTGATCTGTAGATTCATTCCTAGAAGGTTGAAAGTTTTATAAAATCAGAAAACCAGCTGACTCCCTGGTTTTCTGCTCAGGGAATGTTTTATGAAATAAAATCATGAACGAATTTTGTGATGCAGATATAGCTTTAATAAACACAGACATTCACTTTATGTACTCTTGTAGGGTTGCTCAGCAGACAATTAGGCTCCTAAACTCTTTCTTTGTATGGCTAACTACATGGTTTATTAGAGGACAACTTCGAGAAGAGGAGGGCCCAAGGGAAGCCTGTGGAGAGAAGGACCAGTGCTTCGTGTTAGAGTTCTTTAGAAAACATGTAATGACTTGGGACATTAATAGAAATCAGTTCCTTCATAGTTATTTCCTTACTTTTTGTTTTTGTTTTTGTTTTTGTTTTTTTTAAATTTAGGTTTGTGAGATAGTGTCTTATGTGGCTGAGACTGGCCTCAAAATTCCTGATCCTCTTGCCTCTACTTCCAAAATGCTAGGAAGTATCTCACACCTGAGTCATTTACTATTTAAATTCTTTTGCTAACAAGTTAAGGTTTCTGGAATTAACATGCTTTTGCATCAGCACATAGGTACTTTCTGCCAAGATTTGAGATTCTTTAAAAAGTAATATGGTAGAGTTCTTCCATCCCCTAGCCTCTGGCCTGTCTCTCCCTATTGTTCTTTCTGATTTGAAACTCAAGATTTCTGTCCATTTCAGCTGAATGCATTTGTAAGCATCAGATGACATATATTTATACAAATGAACGCTAGGATTTCAGGAAACCCTAACCTGACATCCTTTAGCATTGAACATTTGAAGTGACCCACACTGGAGCAGAGCATGCAGAACTTAACGCCTTGACAATGGGGGTATCAGTTCTCACATGAGCTCTTTACCTAAAGGAATTGTACCCCAGAAGGAAGGGGCTGAGTAGTACCTCACACGCAGGAATGCACAGTGACATCTGCACAAGATTTCCCCCTCTTTACCTGCAGTGAAGTGTAGCCTTGGGTAACAAAGACAGAAAATAGCAATAGTACGGAAAATACGTATCTCAAGGGCTCATGATAAATTGTTGAGCATGTCAAGCTTTCTTTCTTTCCCCCTCTCTGTTCAGTAAATCTTCGTGGTTGAAGGCATCGAGGCTTAATGACAGGAGGTGGACATGTCACAGACAGAAGTGGCCCTTGGACCCTGGAGGTCGCAGTGGATAATGTGTGAAGGAATGTGCTTCCGTTTGTTTTCCATCTCTGTCCTGGGGATATGGTCCGCTGGCAAGCCCTGCTGCACTAAGATCGAAGTGTAGATAACCCACACAGAATCCAGACATGCACATTGTCTTTATGACATGGCATTTGGAATCCAGAGCATGCCCCTTCTCAGAAGCAAAGGCTCTGGCTTCCCCTGGGTGGAGGACTCCACATCTATGTCTCATTTTCTCTCTTTCAATCTCTAACTTTTCTAGTGAGCTTTCACTGTGTCTACGTCCTGTCCTTACATGTCCATCAGCTGTATATATTATACCTGTAGAGGTGTTATGTGTATGTCTCTAGATTTTGATATACATTATCTGTGAATATAAGTGGCCCATACATGTAAGCTATGTATATGTCACAAACATTTACAATATACAAGTAAAAAAACCCTTAGCTATCTGTCAACAAATGGTTTCATGCCAATCACTTTATCTGCCATTTATGGGGAAAGGCAATATTAGACATGGTATGAAGATGACATGGGGTTTGCAGCTTGTTTCTTTCAATAAACTCAGTGCTCTCAACTACATCAGTCACTATCAAAAGTATGACTCTCCTGTGTCAGCCCACGGCAGTGCTTCTCAACCTATAGATTTTGACCTCTTTGAGGGTTGAACAAGCCTTTCACAGGGGTTACATACCAGATATATCTTGTTGAGTATCTGATAGTCTGGATATTAGATATCTACATTATGATTCCTATCAGTAGCAGAATTACAGTTATGAAGTAGCAATGATGTATTTTATGGTGGTGGGGGGGGGGCACCAGAACATGAGGAAGTGTATTAAAGGGTTGCAGCATTAGGAAGGTTGAGAGCCACTAGCCCAGAGGAATCCTCCCATTTTCATAAATTTTCCTTGGTTATGTTTTTACTTTGCATTGTGAATTTTTCCTGTACTTGACTGCTGATCTAGACCTGGATATTTTTAACTTTATGGTTCTCAGATCCTTCATCCCAGTGCCCTAACGCTACAGGGAGGTGAGGTCAGACAGCTATTTCCAGAAACCCTGGGATTTCCTTTGGCCTCTCTCTCCTCTCCCCCAGCTGCAGAGGATTCTGAGAGAGCTGCAGATCTTCCCAGGTGTGTGAAGAGGGATATATTGGGTTTAGTGCCTGGATTATCTACCAGGATCTTCAGCTCCATGCCTCAGAACCCCCCAGTAGCCAAAGAGCTCTGTGCTACATTGAGAGCAAGGCCTGCGGCCTTATTCTCAAATGTTGCTGAAGGAGCAATATGTTTAGTGTTTGCTCCAAGACACATGGTCCTTATGTGTCCCTACTGCAACCTGTAATTCAAAGATTTTGGTGTACATATCCTGGAGGCATAATTATGTCAGGGTGAAAGGAACTCCAGGTCTCAAATAATCTGAAATGTCTGACAGTTGATGAAAATCATGGAGTCAAATGACAATGTTCAGATTGGCAAGCCTGCTTTGGATGATTTTCTGGATCATTAAGCACCTTGAGGGTCCATTTGTTCCTACATCTCATGTAAAATGACCTCAATACAAAAATGATACATTCAGAAAGGGGGGGATGGCTAGATACACCATACAGCTTCAGAACAATAATAAAGTTTTAGGGTCTACTTTTGGAAGAGTTAAAGGGGATGGTTCTGGACCAGAATGAGTCTCCCTCCTTATCCCCTAAACTCCATCTGGCCTCTTCCACTGAGATGATGCTCAGATGGGGACATTCTCACAAGACTATTCACTCCCTAACTTTTCCCAGGCTCTGATCCAGCCTGGCATATGGGGAAAGTCTTGATGCAAACGGACCCATGTTCCACTTCCAATATTTGTTCATTTTGTGATCTCATGTCAGACACTCTGAGTCTCAGTTTCTGTATCTATAAAATGGGAACAATGACAGTTTGTACTACCTGGGACACAGGGACACACATGGAAACACCAAAATGCTAGGTCTTATCTCAGCATTGTCACCTGATAGCTTTCAGAGCTTATATAGCATCCTGGGCCACACAACGCATTGGTTCAAAATGTGTTCCTCTTGTATAATGTGTGCTGCCAGTCAAGTAAGCCTGCAGGAAAACCTGCCTCTATACACCTAACGTGTAATTCACTTGTGACCAGGGAGGCCATATATAAGTGTCTTTGTTGTTGTTGTTTGGTTTGGTTTGGTTTTACCAAATAGGAACTGAGTGCCTGAATTTGGAGTAGCGGTGGAACTTTCCTCTGCTGTCTCTGGCCCTGAATGCTATTTCAGTATCTTACCACAGCCTTGGCAATTGATTGTTATAAGGTATATCCTGTAGAGCTGGAGGGTGAATTGTGGCCTGCAAATACAGGATGGAAAACCTGTTCTCAGACTCCAAGGCCTTCATAACACCATCCAAATTAAGAGATTGTCCGACTTCTATTAGACACACCTAGACATGGTGAGGGAAGGGCAATGTGCAGCAGCAGCAGCAGCAGCAGCAGCAGCAGCAGCAGCAGCAGCAGCAAGCCAAGGTTTCTACCTATGCCCTGATGACTTGTTTAAAAACCTCCCATGTTGCTGGATGTTGCCAACCCAAAGGGGCCACCAGCCACCCACCTGGAATTACACCTTTGAGGAATGCAAACTTACTACTGGCCAAATCTTGTTAGTCCTTTGGTCCATGGATTAGGAGCAGAGGGAGGAATTAGTAGCTAGAAAAACTGCACTGCAGGAAAAGCAGGCGTGGCCGGTTTGAACTAGATGTGTTTGGTTCCCAAGCCTAGTGTTCTTTCTCTTACATCAAAGCCTCTTTTCTCTGGTGACAGAGGATCTCTGTCCTAATGAGACCCACCTTCTGCAAGGAAATGAGACATAGCTTAGCTTATGACTCTATAGCACTAGAACTGGCCTGAGCTTGTTAAGGTCCAAGAGTTTGGGAAATAATCCACTATGAAAGTCAAGTTCAAGCCAGCAAAAGTGTTGGTGGGGGTGGTGGGACAGGACAGAACAACCTTTCAAGACAGAAAACCACAGATTAAGAGGGGCGATGGTGTCTAATCAAGTTTGTGCGTACACTGGGTACCTCATACCTGGTAGTTCATGTGGCGTTCTTTATTACCTGGTGCTTTCCTTGAGGGGTATGTTGGAAGGACTCCCAGCTGAGAACTAACCAATGAAACCTAGGGATACCAGCTATGTGGTCTAGGTTCATGCAGGATACCTGGGGCCAGAAGCCATCTTTGGGAATTCAGCTGTTTCTTAGAATTTAGCTTACTACAAAATAGAGACTATATATAAGATGGAGTCCTTGTAGCTAAGGAGACCCCTAACAAGCTAAACAGGTGGAGTTGCCCTGGGGAGATGGGAAAGGACAGGATACGACAGTTCAGACAGAAGGAACAGTGGGGAAAGGCATAAGGTGGGATGTTAGAGAGGACATTTGGAGGACCTGCTTCTACTGGATGCCGTGGTTAATATAGTATGTAGACTAGATAAAGACCTGAGATGGAAACATCTACACAGGAGGGGCCTCCCCTCCTATACGTGCCTGACAAGGCCATCCTCTGCTACATATGCAGCTGGAGCCATAAGTCCCTCCATGTGTATTCTTTGGTTGGTGGTTTAGTCCCTGGGAGCTCTGGGGGATCTGGTTGATTGATATTGTTGTTCTTTCTATGGGGTTGCATATTCCTTCAGCTCCTTCAGTCCTTCCCCTAACTCAACCCTGTAGGTCTTAAGTGTAACATGTTACATATGTGTGGATGAAGATTTACTATAAAACCACTATCCTGGTCAAATGCTGACTAGCAGTCTAGAAATTTTAGAATATTCTACTGATTAACTTGTAAATAGTCTATATTTGATTATAAGTTAATTCAGTCAGAAATCTGACTGATTTATGCATAGAAACTAAATATACATGCTTAATACATTTTACTAGAATCTTAACCAAGAAAGTTATTTACTTTGACACTGACAATTATATATTGCCTCATAGCCACAAGCTTATCCACAGTGCCAAAATTGTGCTACTCATGAGGTAGCAAAAGCTTGCTAATTAATTTAACAGTGAACTAATTATAAATAGCTTCTTACAATTAATCCAAAGTGGGAGGTTTTGTTTAATTTACATCAAACATGTCAATCATTATGTATCTTTTGGCCTCAGAAGCAATATCAACTCTCCTGTTATAAGGGACCAATGAGACTCTACTCTCCAGGAGAACTGGACTAAAGCAAGAGCTGATGGTTTGTGTATTCATTTGTTCAACAGACTAAACCCTTAGTATGTGTCAGGAACTAAGTCCTGGCAGGACAACAATGATAAACCACACAAAAAGCCATATTTTCAATGGGAGGCATGACAAAATTGTACCAGAACAAAACAGAAAAAGAAAACTCTACAATCTTCCAACCAAATGAGTCTATGAGATAATTTCAGATAATATGAACCATGAAGTAACATCAATCCAGGAAGAGAACAGCATGATAGGCAATGGTCAAGGCTACTGTGGGATAGATGAAAGCCCCTGAGAAATTCTAATGGAGAAGGGGTGTAGAAACCCATGGAAGCTTCTGGAATAGCAGATATACATACTTTGTTGGAAAATGTGCTAGAGGTTACCTAGAGATGTAGTTTTGGGAAGAGGGTGGAGAAAGACAAAGATGCTAAAGGGAGAAGAAGTAAGGGCACTCAACACTCTGGGCCATGGTGTGGACTTGGGATGTGAGAGTCTTTGAAAAATGTGTTTTGCAGTCTTTCATTAAAGTTCAAGGGAATGAATACTATTGTATTCGGTAAGGGAAGCTCCTTAAGACAGAAAGTAAACAACTCTAAATAACTTCAGGAAGTCGCTAAAACTGAACAGATTCACCAGCTCCCTTTCCTCCTTAGAATAAACAATAAAAACTGCTGAGTATCACTCTCAGACATGCCAAGCTGCAAAGAATACTCAGAGCAGGCCAGCTTCTTCAAAGAAGCAAGAGATCTCATGAACTGCCTAGAAGAGCTGCTTAGAAGGGACAATTTTTGGGCTGTGCACGGTTCTCCAAGTTTCTAGTTTCTGTGAATGTCACCCATGCTGGGGCGAGCTTTTGTTGATGCAGCTGTCTTTGAGTAATTTCTGCTCCTGTAAGTCACCTCTTGCCCATATTTATGTAAGTTACCCCAGTAAAACTCAGTGGTTCCCCAAGCTGAGCTTAGGTGCTGTCCATACTTTGGTCTGTCATGGAATCCCTCTCTGAAATGAATAGATATGTGTATGTGTTGTGAATCCCTGGGAAAGCCTTGTCACATACCACATCTTGCCACTCTTCATCGGTTCATAAAGGGCACTCATGTTGCTATGACTGAACTATTCACTGAACTTCAGCACTTCTTTGGATTTTGCTGTTTTTCGAATCTGTGTCCCCTTCTATGGCCTGATAATGGTACCATGTTACAGGGACTGATGTGCTTCATCTAGGCTGCCATCTTTCTTACTCTTCAGGACCTCGCCTGCCTTGAGGAATACTAGTAAGGAATCCCATGGAATGCTCCCAATCTGTGGATTTTTCTTTCTTCTTCTAATATTAGACTTGTTTTTTTGAGTCTTTAGGATAATCCTGTGGAGGTGAGGGGCTCGGCTTACTGCATGATGGCAAGGATGCCTGAGCCTTTATATAGCAGTTCTAAGACAGTTAGTCATGAGGTTTTAACAGGGGTTACCTAAAGCTTTCAGAAAACACAGATATTTACATTATGATTCATAACACTAGCAGAACTACAGTCATGAATATGAAGAAGCAATGAGAATCATTTTATGGTTGAGGTCACCACCACATGAGGAAGTATATTAAAGGGTCACAGCATAAGGAAGGTTTCGAACCACCAGTCTATGACATTGCTGTAATGTGAACACCATTTGATTAAGGTAGGTTTGACAGATTTTTTTTTCTTTATACGAAATAATTTTTCTTTTCCCTTACTTTTCTTTGGAATCCAACTCACTCTGTGCAGGTGGGTTGGAATTAAAATTTTTTGCAATGTCCCAAATGGATAAATAACACAATTCTATTTACGGTTTTAAAGAACGACTGACTGACAGCAGACCATTGGACAGGGAGACAGAAAAGCTTCCAGTGCAAGCCGCAGGGTTGGAACTGGATTCTATTGAGGAAAGAACACCTACAAGTTTTATGTTATCTGTGCTTCCCCCTGCGCCTTCCACAACTGCAAGGACCACTGGCCATGACGGACACTGCCTCTTTTGACTAATGATTACATTACTTCCTGGGAGGACAGTGTTAACCTTTCATAAATTGATTGATTGTTGGAAGATTGTTGATCGATTTGCTTACATTCTTAGAACAAACCTAACTGGTTCTAAGCTCCAAATGTCTCAGACATCAAAGGGGAAGAATTAGCATACAAAATTTAAGGTAACCTAAAATTCCAGGGCTGGGGAAGCCAGTGTCTTCAGCACTTTGAATGTTCTGAGCCTCAGTTCCAGTCCCATAAAAAGGAAGGATGCGGCTATATTTGTTCTCTGTGCTCACTGTTATATTCTTTCTTCCCTAACGTACAAAACTTAGTTTAGTGCTACACAAGGAGTGGGGACAGTTTTCATGAGCCATCCAAAAGGGTCCCTACCTGGGATGGGGTCGACAAAGGCATCCTGGGTAAAAGAAGGCTTAAATATCAGAGCTGCCCTGTGGCTATGGATGTTGGGGACAGGCGAGGGAGTCTGATACCCTGTAGGGAACCTTTTTGGAAATAGTATTCTCCCATTTCAAAGCAGGATAGACTGAACTCCAGGTGAGGCAGGGACAAAGGTTGGCCATCTGCTCCTAGATCAACCCTCTAAGGCAGCCTGCCTGCTCTATCTTCCAAATCTGCTCCTTTTTGATTGCCTCTGAAAAGGCTCTGCTGGTCCCCAGCCAGCTGGCTCACTTTCTAGCCCGTGGAGTTCTTTCCGTTGGGCCTGCCTCCTCTCTAGGCTGTATTGAGCAGCATTCATAAAGGAAAATACCACAAGGGCAATCAAGCAATACAAATACAGAGGAAAAGGATACCATTTCCTTCTACCCAGTTCTGCAGGTTCTGGGAAGAGCAGAAGGGAGGATGACTGTAAAAGGCCTTGAACATGTTTAAACAAAAAATAGGGAACATAGCGTAGTTACTTCTGAGGGTCAGCCCCCCTGTCTTGTTCTCTCCCTGTGGTAGGCTTGTATCCTATACCTAGTACTCTGCCTTAGACTCTTCAGCTTCTAGATATAGTTTACTATTCCTTACCTATTTTTAAGGAGACAGAAAATCCTCCCAACTGTATTTCTGTTTGTTCCTTCTGTGGGAAAGCATAGGACACACTTTACAGCCCATGGCTGTCAGAGGGTAGCTCAGAGGACCAGTGGTGGATGTGGTGTGATGTGTTTTCTCAGGGATTGATTGCTCTCATGGAGCATCTTACACCACATGCAGGCGATATGATTCTGAGGACAATGGGGTCTCTGGGGTCTTTGGAGTATGATTGGACAGGCTCCATGCTGGGCTGAGCTTCAGGAGGGCCAGAATCTGCTGTTGCCACCATGGGTGTCCTGGAACAAATGCCTCTGGTCCCCAGCTGCCACTGGCTAGAAGAGGAGCTTCAATGCAAGCCAGCTGCAAGCATTTTGTGGCCTTCAGAATTATGACAGTGTATGTGTGTCCTGCCTCCCTCCTTCTCTCTCTCTCTCTCTCTCTCTCTCTCTCTCTCTCTCTCTCTCTCTCTCTCTCTCTCACACACACACACACACACACACACACACACTTACCCTGGAAGCTATGGCTTAAGTGAATTCCTTAAGAAAACTGTAAAAAAAAAGTCAATGGGTAAAAATGTTGCTGGAGAGAGAAAGGTGGGAATGTTGAATATCATGCTATACACATTTAATTTTTTAATGAATAACATCTAATCTGGGCATTGGTAGTGCAGGACTTTAATCCCAGCACTCAAGTAGGCAGAGGCAGGAAGATCCCTATTACTTTGAGGCCAATCTGGACTACAGATTGAGTTCCAGGACATTCGAGGCTACACAGAGAAACCCTGTCTGGGAAAAAAGGCGGTCAAGCTGTAGTTTCCTCTACATATTTGGACAATGGTTGGGTAACATGGACAGATGCGCACAGCTGAGAGGAGAAGAGAAATGCAGAATGTGATGAGGCTTCTGTCTTCTATCATCAGTATTACCATCCTAATTTTAGGGGTAAGAAAATTGAGGCAGAGGTCATATAATCATGAAGAAGCTTCTAAATGGCCAAGACAAAGCTACTAGATTAGATGAGATGATAGGACCATCCTTACACTGTGGTTGTGGCCCATGACTTAGAGATGTGAGTCTGACCTTCCCTCCTCACGTCCTTGGTTGCCACTTCCTTCTTTAGAATCCGAGTCTCAAGGTAATCTTGTCTTTCTGGATTTGCTGGGTCTTTGTGACAACTAAAAGCCATGAAAGTCCTTGCTAAGTGACATTGAGAAGCATTGGGACTTTGGCCAATGGAGAGAAGAGCAAATGTTGATGAATTACTGAAATATTTGGATGAAGGCTTTGCCACCCAATGAGGCCTCTGGGATGCCCTTCCCTGAGGGTTTGTCTGTTCTGTGCTGAGGAACATGAAATTCTATGGCAGACATTAGTGCCCTGAAGACAGTGTGGTACCCAACCACCTGGTTCTACCTCTTCCCTGCTTTGTGAATTTAGACACAGCACTGAACCTTTCTCTGCAGATCCATTTCAAAAATCTCTGCAATGGGGTTGAGAATCGTCTCTGTTTTCTAAGATTATGTTGCCAAATATGAGAACAGACTCTTGGCGTCAAGATTGTAGACTGGAAACTACAATAAACATGCTAATGTGTGCTAGCTAGATCGTTAGCCATACTAGAGTATGCACAAGTCACATGCTGGGGTAAAGATAAGCAAGCTCCATGGGAGGGGATCATGAGGATCCCAGAAGAGCAACTTCTCCTCCAGAGAGCATTCTGTGGCTTACAAAGATTTAGCTTCTAAGATTAACATTTCCCTTTTTAATTAAGTAATAACCCCAGACTTAAAATGAGGGTCTTGGAGCATCCTGTTCTTTTGACTTAACCTTCATCCTCCTGCCATAGTGTCATGTGGAGGTCCACAAACATCACAATGAATCATGGGAGTTAAATTAAGTGACCTGGCAGACATCTACAAAACATCCATGCAAACACTAAAGAGTCCACTTTTTTCTAAGCAATACATAGAACATTCTCCAATGATGCCAACGCAACAAGACAAAGACGATCTCAACCAACAGAGGGAAATAATACCTTACATCTTATCTAACCACCCGAGATCAAAGATGGATGACAGAACAGTAAAACAAAAGGGCAGAAAGTAAACAACTCATGGAGATTGAATAACTCACTGGTGAATGAGAGTAGGGTGAAGACAGAAATCAAGAAGGAAGTCAAAAGTCCATCTGCAAGAGTATTGTGGCTCACTCGTTTCAGAACTAATTTTACTTTTACTTTTAAAATGTTTTAAACTTCATTCTTTAGAGTATTTGTGCTAGCAGATACGAGTTGTAAAAAAAATAATAGTTTTTGTGACATTTTCATATTGTATATAAAGTTTTTTTGCAATCATGTCCCATTTTCTCCCACTTCCTAATCTCCCTTCTGCTTTTATTTTATTTCTTAACGATATATTTATTCATTTTCTGTGTATATGAATGTTTGCCTGCATGTATGTCTGTATATCACATACATGCCTGGTTCCTGTGGAGGCAGAGGAGGGAATTGCATTCCCTGGCACTGGAGTTATAGACAGTTATTAGTAGCCATGTGGGAGCTGAGAATTGAACATGGATCCTCTGCAAGAGCAGCAAGTTCTCTTGAGAAGTTATTTCTCCAGCCCCCCATATTTTGATTTTAAAATTACATATGTGTGAAAACATGATATTTATCTTTGTAACTCTGGTTTTACTTAATGTGATAATCTCTGACTCGGTGCATTCTGTGTCAATAATAGGATTGTTTTGTTCTATATGAAAGCATGAAACTCCAGTCTCTCTCTCTCTCTCTCTCTCTCTCTCTCTCTCTCTCTCTCTCTCTCTCTCTCTCTCTCTCTGTGTGTGTGTGTGTGTGTGTGTGTGTGTGTGTGTGTGTATGGTATGTACATAAATTACATTTTCTTTATCAGGTCATATGCTAATGGATACCTCTGCTCATTCTGTAACTTGGCTATTGTGAAGAGTACTGCAAAGTAGCTCAGTGGTTAAGAGAACTGGCTGCTCTTCCAGGGAATCCAGGTTCAAGTCCCAGCTGACAACCTGATACCTTCTTCTGGCTCCACCTGCTTGTATGATGCACATACCTTCAGGCAGAACATCCATACACATAAAAGAAAAAGGGAAATAACCGATTACACTAAACCATATTTAACCATATAAACATAACTTTTTTAAAAATTAGAAATATTAATTAGGGCTTTAGTCCTATGAAAAGATACCATGATCACAGCAACTCTTATAAAAGAAAACACTTAATTGGGGCTGGCTTACAGGTTCAGAGGTGCTGGATACAGACCCCTACCCAAATGTCTCTTTGCAGAGCCTGTTTGCTTCAAGACAGGATGTTATGTTCTGTGAGAAAAAAAAAAATCCTGCTTTTTGCAGCTTAGTCCATTTGCAGGTGGCGATGAGTCAACCCTAGTTGGGGGTTTCCTCCTTGTATTTTTTCATCCCTCCCATGCTGCTCAGTATAAATTGAGCAGAGAGGAATAAAGATTGGCATTCTCCCTTGACGAACCACGGAGTCTGTGTCTTCTGTTAAATCCCCCAGGTCTACACCTGATTCTTGGTGCCGTGACAGCGCTGTCACAGAGGTTCAGTCCATTATCATCATGGTGGGAAGCATGGTGCTAGAGAAGGAACTGAGAGTTCTACATCTTGATCTGCAGGCAGCAAGAGACTGTGAGTCACACTGGGCAGAGCTTGAGCATAGGAGACCTCAAAGCCCACCCCTACAGTGACACACTTCCTCCAAAAAGGCCCCACCTACTCCAACAAGGCCACACCTCCTGATAGTGACACTCCCTATGGACCAAGCATTCAAACACATGAATGAGTCTATGGAGGGCCATGTCTGTTCAAACCAGCCCCGCATGTAAAATAACAGCTCCTGTTTGGTGACACTTCTAGCACTGCTCTTTTTGCTCAGTATTATTTTGAGTATTAAGGATCTATTATGTTTCATGTGGGTTTTAGGATTGCTTTTTGTAGTTCTGTGGAGAATATAATTAGAATTTTGATGGAGGATTTCATTGAATCTGTAGATTGGTTTTAGTAATATATCTGCTTTCACAAAATTAATGCTCTCAGTACATAAATACAGGATTTTTTTCATCTTCCAGTGGGTTTTTTTCAATTCTTTAATGTTTGAAGTGTTCATTAGAAAAGATATTTTAACTCATTAATTAGATTTATAGGTAGGAGTTTTTAAAAAATGTTGTAAATGCTACTCTTTTCTTGATTTCTTTCTTGGAAAGTTTGTTATTAATAGGTAAAAATGCTATTTATTTTTTTGTATGTTGATTTTTCTATGATACTACTGTGGTGTAAGAACTTTTCAAATCTCAAAGCTTTTTTTTTCTGGAGGGGTCATTTAAGATTAGACCATATCATCTTTCATTAGGGGTGATTCAGCTTCTTTCTTTCCTATTTGCATCCCTTTATTTCTTCTTCCATTTTACTGCATTGCTAAACACTTCTGCAGCTTAGTTTTTATGAACTTGATACAGACCTAGATACACCTGGGAAGAGGAATCTTCAGTTGAGGAATTAGCTCTATCAGATTGGTGTGTGCAGTATTTTCTTGGCTTCTAATTTATGTAACAGGTTCCAGCCTGCTGTGGACAGTGCTAGTCTTGGGCAGATGGTCCTGAGTGGGATAAAGGTAGCTGAACAAGCCATGGGGAGCAAGGCAGTATGCAATGTTCCCTTGTGGTTTGTGCTTCAAGCTTCTAGCTTGAGTTTCTGCCCTGGCTTCTCTCAATGATAATCTATGAATCGTAAGCTGAAATAAACCCTTTACTAAACAAGTTTGCTTCTGATCATGGTGTTTATCACAGCACGAGAAAACCAAACTAGAACAGTATTTAGGCAACAGATTGTGTAAAAGTAGAGAGAATACTCTTGGGTTTTTTTTTCCTACTTAAAAAAAATCTTTTCACTTCTTGCTTGTTTAGTATAATGATAGGTATAAATTTTGTTATAAATAGCTTTTGTTAGGTGAAGACGTTCCACTTATATCTCGTTTCTAGAGTTTTAAGCGCTTATCATGAAGAGATGATGACCTCTGCAAGGCTTTTACTGAATCTATTGAGATAATAGTGTGATTTCTCTCCCTGATTCTATTTATGTACCATATTACATTTATCTCTCTCATCCCTGGAATGAAACCAATCTGATCATGGCTCATGACATTTTTAAGGTGCTGTTGAATGTGGGTTGTAGGAATTTTATGAGACTCTCTATCACTATGTTCCTTGGGCAATGGGGGGGTGGTGGTGGTGAAACTTTTTCTTTTTGTTTGACTACCAGTTTTGCTTTAGATAATACTAATTTTGTAGAATGGATTTGAGAGTGTTTATGGCCTTTTCTATTTTATGAAGTAGTTTGAGGAGCATCACTGGTACTATAATAGAACGTTGACTCTGCCCTCTTGTATTTCTGTATTGGCACCTGCAGCAGATGCTTTTCTGTTGCTGTGACAAAGTACCTTATATTATGAAACTGAAGGAAGGAAGGAAGGGTCTATTCTGTCCTTGGTTTGTGGAGTACAATCTACCATACCAATGCAGGAATGCTAGCAGGGGGATGTTAGGCTGTGGCAATGGAACATGAAGTATTTGGATCTATCTGATTTTGCCCATGACTCACTGTTCATTCAAGAGCATGCTGTTCAGTCTCCATACATACAATTCTTGATGCTGGGATTTTTTGTGGAGGGTAGGGTGTTGTTTTACAATTTGATATAAGACGATTTTATTTACTTGCTTTGTGACATATAATGTTATCTATTTTGTAGCAAGGTCCTGGATTCCAAGAAAACTGTGTTCTACAATGTTTGGATGGGGTGTTGTACTGGCTGGTTTTGTGTCAACTTGACACAAGCTGGAGTTATCACAGAGAAGGGAGCTTCAATTAGGGAAGTGCCTCCATGAGATCCAACTGTAAGGCATTTTCTCACTTAGTGATCAAGGGGGTAGGGCTCCTTGTGGGTGGTGCCATCCCTGGGCTGGAAGTCTTGGGTTCTATAAGAGAGTAGGCCAAGCAAGCCAGGGGAAGCAAGCCAATAAGGAACATCCCTCCGTGGCCTCTGCATCAGCTCCTGCTTCCTGACCTGCTTGAGTTCCAGTCCTGACTTCCTCTGGTGATCAACAGCAATGTGGAAGTGTAAGCTAAATAAACCCTTTCCTCCCCAACTTGCTTCTTGGTCATGATATTTGTACAGGAATAGAAACCCTGACTAACACAGGTGTTTTGTACGTACATATGGAGTGTATTTGATGTGTAGTGAATTTTACACCTGATTTTTCCTTAAATTTCTGTCTAGATGGTCTCTCTTATTTAAGAGATTGGGTATCAAAGTCACTCACTATCACTGTTCTTGGGCTTCTAGACACCTTTATTTCCAGATTTCCAGTAGTGATGTTTCTTTGTAATTTGTTTCTAATGAAGTTGGTACTTCGGTACCTTCACGATTAATTGGTGCATTTTGCTAGTATGTTGTGAGCATTAATTCTTCTGGGTAATTTTTGTAAGCAGGTCATTTGACAAACATAATTAGCAAAGATAATCTTGCTGGTCTTTGCATTTCACTTAATTTATACATCATTTTTCATTCTTTTCCTCTCAGTCTTTCTGTGTGTATCCCTGATACAGAGGTATAGTTCTTTCAGGGAACAGTTAGATATTGTATTTTAATCAAACCAATTAGTTGGTTATTTTATCATAACTAACTTTTTAAAAATATTTAATTATTTTTAAATATGTATGTGTGTGTGTGCAGTTATGTGCAAATGCGTGCAGGCACCTAAAGAGGTCAGAGGTATCAAATCTCCCTGGAGCTGGAGGTACACACAGTTATGAACAGGCTGAACTGGCTGCTGGGAGCCAAACTTCGTTTCCCTGCGAGAGCAGAAAGGACTTTTAACTTCTGAGCTATCTCTCCAGCTCCTGGTCTGCATCTTATAATTAAGAAGAATTAAGATCACTTATATTTAGGGATATTATTAAGAGGAGGAGGATGAGTCTTGTGATTTTTTTTCAGTGTGTTCTTGGTTTGATCAAATACAGTTTGTTCTGTTCTTTCTCCCTTATTCACATTAGGGGTCTGCTAGTTACCACTTTGGCCACAAGTGATCATTTTCGTTCTCGTTTGGTGTTTCATATCTCTTCCTCTCATGCAGTTTTTTCTTTCCTGGACTCCAGTCCTTGTCGCTGTCTTTCTTCTATGACTAGATAGAATTCCTTTAAGTATCTTTTGCAGTTCTGACTGGGTGGTCATGAATTGATTTAGATTGTGCTTATTCTAAAAGGTCTTCATTCATGCACTTATTAAAAAAATACTTTTCCTTATGTTTTGATTGACAGTTATTTCCTTTCAGGGTTTGGGTTTTATTATTCCGTGATTTTTTTTTCTGGCAACTAGGCTTTCTGCTGAGAAGTTCATCTTATTCTGATGAATTTGCATTCATGAATGTGTTGGCAGTTTTCTCCTGAAGCTTTTAATACCCCTCCTTTGTTCTTAGCCGTAGCGTTTTATATAATGTGACATGGAGAGGTTCTTTCCTTGTCGTGTCAATTTGGAGCTCTAAATGTTTCCTGTACTTGAATACGGTGACTGTTAGTTTTAATTGTCAACTTCGCAGTGTCTAGAGTCACCTGGAGGCAAGCCTCGGGTGCACCTGTAAGGGATTACAAAACTAGCCTCTGAGTGTGTCTGTAGGGATTGTCTTAAGTCAATTGAGGTGAAATGGGAAGATCCTCTAGATGTGGATCGCACCATTTTCTAAGCAGAGGAACTTGGACTGTGTTGTAAAATACAATATCATGGATGGTAGAGAAAATGAATGGTGTACAAGCAGAAACTTTTATTCACCTCTTTCTGCTTGCTGCCTGTAGTTTCATTGTGACCAGCTTCTCCAAACTTCCACTGCCTTGACTTTCCATCACTAATTCCTAAGTGATGGAAACTGTCTCCTGTGAGTTGCTCTACAAAGTAAACTTGGCTCAACCCAAAGAACACAGATTGACAATAGGTTGTTGTGATAACATGAGGCTTATTGATCCATGTACGTGGGATTGCCCACCCTTACGAGGGGGGGGGTCAATCTAGAACACAGAAAGCACACATCTTTTATATTTTACAGAGGGCAGATTCCTGAAACAAGGCTAGCTGGCTTACTCTGGTTGGTGGAACACAGGACAAAGGATCTCTTCAGGCATTGGTTGTCTTGTTCAGGGGGCTGTTCTTGGCTTAGTCAGCCAACTTCTCTATCTAGCTCTGTACCTGTCCTTGAAAAGTCTCTGGGAAAGGGCTGAGTAACTAGGTGTGTGGGGGGGATTGTCGTCACCAAGGTCAGGGTGACAGTTTGTGGTCTTTTTCCAAATTCACCACAATAGGGGTTGGGAGGTTCTTTCAAGAATTGCTGATCTTGTTTTTGTGGTCCTTAACGTCATTGCGACCACCAGTTATTTTTGTTTTGGCCTTACTTAGCTTAGTCAGAATGGCCTGGTCATTCTGTCTCAACATTCAAAGTTCTGACCATCAGAACTTTGTTTTTACAGCATGTCCTTGGCTAACAGCTTCTCAGTGTCTGAAGCTGCTGCTTGCTATTGTAAAACTTAGTTTCCACATTGCTTGCTGCTTACAAGAGCTGGAATATGGCTCTCTTATTTTATTTTATTTCTATATCTTCAGAACTTTGTTTCTATATTCTCAAAAACTTGGTTTCTGTATTCACAGAATCTTGTTTCTACAGCTTTGTTTTTTCACTCTTGTTGGAGGTGTTTTATCAAAGCAATTGGAAAAGAAACTAGCCCTGGGAAATGTTCAGCTACAGTTTCATGCAATAGATTTTCTATGCCTTCAGTTTTTATCTTTTTCACATGGATCCCTACATTTGTGTTCTTGGTCCAGTCCCAGAGATCGTGATGCTTGTATCTGGGCTGGTTTATTTCTCCTCCATTTGTATCTTGACCTTGATTTGGTCCTCCATCTCTGCTATTGCTTGTGTTATTTGAGTGTATGGGTGTTGCTTTCTAAATTTTTTAATTTGATTCATTGAGTTTTTCATTTTTTTCTGTTTGTTTCTACAACTAACAACTTTGCTTTTTCCACTTGCTCATTGGAATTCTCTTTGGGGTCATCAATCATGTTTAAAACTAGACCTTGGAATACTTCGTTTAGAGGGAGACTGCTGCTTTTCATGTCTCTTCTGTTTCTGGGTTGATATTTGTGGTCTGTTGGGGTGGCTTCTCTCTCTCTCTCTCTCTCTCTCTCTCTCTCTCTCTCTCTCTCTCTGGTGAGCTTGTCAATCAGCTTTGTCTTGAGGGCTCAATCCCAAGCTCCCTTCAGAGAGAACAAAAGGCACAGCCGCAACATCAGCAATACCAGACCAAACCATACATTAAAGCCAACCGCTATTGCAACTAATAATCACAGAAAAGAGAAATGCAGTAAGCTATGAGGTTAAACATTTATTACAATAAAACCAACAATTATTATAATAGTAAATGAATGAAGGATGAAGGCAACTAATAAAGAATGGACCAAATATGAAAATGTGAAGGAAAAAGAAGAATGTGAAGGAGAGAAAAAAAAGCAATAAACAATCTTTTTAGAAAATTGAATAACAGTAAGAACAGGACTAAACAACAAAAAGATAAAATAGTTTAGGATATAAATCAATTAAACATCAATAAAATGTTGAAGCAAGCAAACAGAAAAGAAAGGAGGAGGAAGAGGAAGAAGAGTAGGAAGAGAAGGAGGAGGCTGTACTCCAGCATGGAGAGTGGGACTAGTGGTGTCTGAGTCTATCACAGCCCAAGGCTCCACTGTTAAACTTTCTCAGATGTTCAAGTCTGACCCTGTCCCCCTACCTCCTATCCCTGCTGTCTCCCACTCAGACACGGTGGCAGTGTGTCTCCAACTTCTTGAGTTGTGATTGTTTCTCTTAGTTCAGTTTCAGGCAGGTTTCTTAGGGTGATGGTACCTTACTGAGTGCATTTCTTGTCTGCTGTTAGACTGACATGCAGACAGTGTCATAATCATACCAAATCTCCTACTGGCCTGAGGGCTAGAGAACAGGATCTCCCTGTGTCTGTTCGCACTGTTGGCATGGCTTCAGTATGTCATCCCCTGGGAATGGGATGAAGCTGTGGCCGTTTCTCAATGACTTTCTACTGTCCATTACGTCTTTCATGATTCCTGATGTCCTTTCTCCCCTTCTCCTGAATGTTCGTCTGTTACTATGTCTGTTTTTCATTTATGGTGTCACAAAAAGAAAGCTTCTAAACCACTGTCTAACCTGTGAATGCCGTCAATGCTTTGTAAGTTCAATTCTAATCAGTAGAATGGCATACTCCAGGAAAGGTGAGAAAGAACATTCAGAAAATAAAGATCATTTTCTTCCCTTAAGGAGCTGTTACCAGGGCTAGCTGGTAATCAAAGGCCCATGAGGGAATTCTCTGACAGCTCTTCTGAGTTTTCTTCTACTTTCCACCTGCCAGCCCAGCATCATCCTTCTCTTCCCAGACCTCTCCCTTCCTCCCTCTGTTTCCATCTTCCCCCATCTTCCTTTCTTCACTCTTTTCCTTTCTTCTCCACTCCTTTCCTTTCCCCTCCCCCTTTTCCTTTTATCTCCTCTCTCTTCTCTTTTCCTTTTATCTCCATCTTTACTTCTTCTTCCTCTCCTATCTCTATTTCTCTCTCTTTTTTGTCTCTTTTTTTGTCTTGTCTTTAATCCAGGTTATGTCTCTGCAATGAAGATATTCTTTCTATGTTTTCCCCATAACAAATGTTTATTGTTGATCTTCCATGCAATTATTCTTAACATCTTTTTTCCATTACATTCAAAAGTAAAATCTGGAAGAGTTTGCCTTTCCTGTCTGTCTTAGATAAGGACAGGACTACAACACTGTGCCCTATAAAACTGCATTTTTTCCAGTCTCACATAAAAAAGGGATCCAGATCTTTTTGAATGTTTTCCAATAAAAATAGAAACCAGAGAAGCCAGAAATAGATACAAGAAAAAAAGATATCTTCTACAAATGGTACTGGTCTAAATGGATGGCTGCATGTAGAAGAATACAAATAGATCCATATTTATCACTCTGCACAAAACTCAAATCCAAATGGACCAAAGACATCAACAGAAAAACAGACACACTGAACCTGATGGAAGAGAAACTGGGGAATAGCCCTGAATATATTCGCACAGGAGAAGATTTCTGAACAGAACATCATTAGCACATACACTGAGGTCAGCAGTTAATAAATGGGATCTTATGAAGCTGAGCAACTTCTGCATGGCGCAGAACACCGTCATTCAGACACAGCAGCCGCCTACAGAATGGGGAATTTACCAAGTCCACATCTGTTAGAGGACCAATACCCCAAAATATAAAGAACTCAAGAAACTAGATACCAAGAAAACAACCCAATTGAAAACTGAGGTACAGATTTAAACAGAGTAAAAAAAAAAAAAAAAAAAAACAAAAAAACAAAACCAAGTGTCTGTGAAACAGTTAAAGAAATGTTCAGCATCCTTAGTCATCAGGGAAATGCAAAGCAAAACTACTTTGAGGTTTCATTAACTTACATCTGTTAGAATGGTTAAGATCAATAAAACAAATAACAACTCATAATGACAAGATTGTAGAGTACGGAGAACGCTCCTCCATTGCTTGTCGGAGTGCAAACTCGTACAGCCGCTGTGGAAGTCAGCAGGGCAGCTCCTCAGGAAGAAGGGGATGATCTACCTTAAGATCAGCCATACTACTCTTGGGTATCTACCCAAAGGACACTTGACCCTACCACAGAGACCCTCGCTCAACCATGTTTGTTGCTGCAGTATCCATAATGGCCAAGAATTGGAAACAACCTACGTGTTCCTCAATAGAAGAATGGGTAAAGAAAATGTTGTATATTTATACAATGGGATACTACTCAGTCATTTAAAAAATTAATCATAAGATTCACAGGTAAGTGGATGGAACTAGGGGAAAAAAATCCTCCTGAGTGAAGCAACCAAGATCCAGAAAGAGAAATATGGTATGCTTTCACTTATGGATATTAGCTGTTAGCTCACTGATAACAAAACTGCAACCTGTAGAACTGCAGAAGTCAGGCATAGACTAAGAGACTAGATGCATCTGCCTAGAAAAATAGGGAACTAGAATAGGTATAGATGGATGGGAATGGGGCTGGAGTGGGAGGGTTAAGTGGGAACAGAAGAAAGACAAAGATACGTTGAAAGAGATCAAATTAAGAGCCATATGAGGAGTGGCATTGAACTCTAACATAGTAGAAATGTCCTAAAATATACACATATGTATATAAAGGTCATCTAAACGAAATCACCAAATAACAGGGGAGACAGAGCCCCATCTGGCTATTTCTTGTCACCAAATGAATCTTCTTGTACCAGGATTGAGTTACGTCTAATTGAGTGGTTGGCCTAAGGAAACCAATGGAAACCCCCAAACAACCCAGACTAGTGCCATGACTATACGCTGCTCTCTACAACTGCAAGGCCCCGTTGCTGAAGACAATGCCTGTACAACTCACTGAACGTGAGGAGGTTGAGCTGGTGTCTACATAGAGCTTCCACCCCTACATTCCAGTGTGTCTTTGGTATAGGAAGGTTCTTTTCAGTCTACCCAAAGAGGAATGTAAACACCAACCCAGCCACAAACCCTTTGATCTACAATGGTGTCCTGCCTGCAAGATGTGCTAGGATAGTGGTGGCACAAAGCTTATGGGAGTAACCAACTAATATCTGATTTGGCTTAAGGCTCATTCCATAAGATGAAGTGGATTTATATACATATTTATACACACATGGAATGTTTATATACATACAAATATACCTGACACTAGGTGACCATGAACCTTAGACTAGTTAGCCCAAGGACCTAGGGTAAACCCAAATACTACTGTTCTTAAAAGCAAAACAAAGCAAGCAAGCAAGCAAGCAAAACAGTGTAGAAATAAAATGACTCTTAATAACATTCTGCTATACTCATACTTCAGTACCTTGCTCAGCTGTCATCAGAGAAGCTTCCTCAAGCAGGAGATGGGAACAGACACAGAGACCCACAGCCAGGCATCACACTGAGTGAGAGACCTTGGAATACTCAGTTCTAAACAACATGTCTCCATCCAATTCCTGCCCTTAGGGGCCAGGGAACCCTGTTGATATGGAGGTAGAAAGAATCTAGAGCCAGAGGGTATGGAGAACACCAAGGAAACAAGACCCTCTAAATCAAGATGATCAACACACATGTGAACTCACAGAGACAGAGGCAGCATGCGCAGGACCTCAACAGGTCTATACCAGATGACGTTCTAGAGCAGAAAGGAGAAGGGAACACATGCCCCCATTCCTAAACCAGAGCCAATCTCCATTTGAAAACCACTTGAAAACGAAAATCTAGTTTTCTCCAAGGGAGTGTTACTAGGGAAACAAGTTGCTCCTATGGGTAGGCTGTGTGCCCAGCAGTTGATGGCCAAAGAACAGGAACCCAAGGGAGTTTTGGGGAGGCATTTTGTCGTTGTTTCATAATGGTATGTCATGTTTCTTTTCAATTTTTAAAATTTGTCTTATTTTTTATTTTTAGTGTATATTTTTTCCTCTCATTTTGCCTAACAGGTTTTTTACATATATATAATGTCTTCTGGTTTAGTGTTTTCATAGGATTCCTGAGTGTGCAAATGAGTGTGTCTCTGCCTCTGGACCTGTCTCTCGAGCCTTTTCTGGACTCTTTACCTTCTGTTTCCTTGTTCTGTGCTATTCCTATGTGTTAGATCTTATCTAATTTTATTATTATTATCACTTCAAACCTGTTTGTTTTCTACTGAAAGACAGAAAGGGATGGATCAGGTGCAAGGGGAGGTGGGAGGACCTGGGAACAGTTGGGGGAGGGAAACCATAATTAGGATATGTTATGTGAGGGAAAAATCCACTTTCAATAAGAGGAAAAAAGGAAGAAAACAGAAGGAAAGTAGAACGCAGTGTTTTTGGTGTTCTTGCCAGCAAATACTGTTCTAACTAGAATGTCTTTGATGGCTGTGATCACTTCTCCCATATATTTTATTTGTCGTTTTCATATCTTATTTTTAATTTTATTGCTGATTATCTCTACATTGTTTTTTGTTTTATATACTACTCATATATTAAGGAATGATCTTTCATTCTCCTATGTTTCAAACATTATTGCCTAGTACATTTTAGTTCTTGTTTCTTATGCATATTTGACCATATAGAAAATTATAAATGTATGTTACCTGGTTTTCTCATTGCCATGATTAAATACCAGACAAGAAAAACAACCTGAAGGAGCTCTATTTTTCTTCACAGTTTGAGGGTACAGGCCATGATTGTGGGAAGCCATGGTATGGTGAGGAAGGGTGAGGTTGCTGGCTCTCATCTAGAAGGATCGGGAAGCAGAGACAGGAGAACGCTACTGCTTAAGTGATTGCCCTCTTATCCAAGCCTGTTCAATCCTATGGGATGGTGGCCAGCCCATCTGATGGGTCTTCCGTCCCCCACTGAACCCCTGTAGACACTTTCACAGGCATGCCCAGTGGTGTATCTCTTAGGTGATTCTCAGTCAGCTATGTTGTCAAGGAAGATTAACCATGACAACATTCACGCAGCTGAGTCTTTCAATCTTGAACTTTGAAAAAACAACAACAAAGCATCTGTCAGGAGCTGAAGAGACGGCTCCGCAGTTAAGAATATTTACTGCTCTTGCAGAGGACTCAGGTTCAGTTCCTGGCTCCCATGTCAGGTAGCTTCCAGTTGCCTGTAACTAGCTCCAGTAGGACCGGCTGACTCTAACCTTTGACCTCTGACAGCACCTGCACTCACATGTGCACACCCATGTGACACACACAAACAGACAAACAGATACACACACACACACACACACACACACACACATGCACGCTTTATTAAAAACAATAGAAATGAGTCTTTTTCAAAAGTTAAAAATGCTTCTATCAGATCTTATTTTCTATTTTTAACACATTGGAGTGACAGGGGCAGGGAATAAATCCAGCATTTCAGAGTGTTAACTACCTTTTGAATGTTAATGAATATGGTAATCAGAAAATAACGATATCCCATCTCCTTACTTAGAAAACTCTTCTAGGTAGGCAGAGGAAGTGAAGACACATAAGCTTGCTACATTATGGAGAAGAGAGCTTCTAGGAATATTCATTGACAAATCCCACTTTCCATGTAGTAATCAACTGGGGCTTAAAAGTCAGAGACTATCTCTTTCAACTACCAATGCAGAAGTCCTGTAATAATGGGGCTGCAGTCCCTTGACATGTGTCATGAGGGACCACTCCTCTTGCTGGAATCTTGCCTGGATGGACCACTCCTCTTGCTGGAATCTTGCCTGGATGATCCATGCTAAGCTTGACCTCGTCCTTTGCTTCTATCTATGTAGGCAGGGTGGGTCCACCAGGGACAGCACCAACTGCGTGTCACACTGAGACTCATGAGTGCCAGGATCTCACCACGTCCCTGCGTCCTTTCTGCCATGATGTTGAGACCTTTCCTGCACAACAGGTGCTTGTCCCTCTTTGGCCATGTTTTACATTCTTAGCCTCTACCTCAGACGCTCAGAATCCCTCAAACTAAGATCCCCACCCTTTTTTTCTCCTCATTTCTCTCTTGGGTGGGAGTGTGCTCACTTGTCTGGCTTACAATTACATTACCACTTTCCTTCCTTGGAGTTTGGGTAGGCCCTGCCTTTGGCTTATGATGCCAACAGTTGTCAACCTGGGTTTGAGGGGGTAAAAGTTTGGTTTTGGACATTGGTTCCTTATCTATTTATATTTGTACTTAGATCTGGTTATTCTAGAGCTAGTGAGACTTAACAGAGTAGCTGGGCACAGGAAGTGGGGTGAGTAGAACTTGGTAGGCCTGGTCTGGATGAGAAGTACACTCATCTCTCAAGCCGGTTCTGGTGATAGCAGTGCCAATGAAGTAGAGGAGGCTCTGTCTACAACTGATTGGCAGTGGACAATGTGGGCTTGTCTGAGTCTGTCTTGTCTAACAGATGTCCCCAAGTTAATCATATGGCCCTTCTAAGAAGATGGCAAGGGGTAGGGCTGGGGGTGGGGAGAGATTGTCAAATTTGTCTAGTGTGTGTAGCTCAGAGTGCTGTGGGGGTTCCCACTGCATCAGTTTCATGAGCAAGGTCCTCCCATAGCCTTGACCTAAGCCTTTGGTGGGGACACTTTTCAACAATAGCACAAAATTATTTTGTCTAAATTCCTATCTTCCTCCTACCAAATGAAAGCAATAGTAGGACACTTCCTCCTGAGACTTAGAAGTCATCTCAATGACTAGACTAGATGAACATGAAAATCTGCAATTGACGGGGGGGAGGAGGTGAGGGGCATCTCCAAGATGAGACCTGGGATAAGGGAAGTGTCCAAGAATCAATGGGGGTGACCTTAGCTGTGACTCACTACACTGGGGACATGGACCCTGAAGAGGACACTTCCTGTAGCCAAGCAGGAACCCCAGTGGAGCAATAGAGATACCAACCCACCCACAAAACTTTCAGCCCAAAATGCATCCTGTTCACAAGAAATGCAGACACAAGTGTTGGAGCAGAGACTGAGGGAATAGCCAACCAATAACTGGCCGAACTTGAGACCCATCCCGTGGGCAAGCACCAATCCCTGACACTATTAATGACACTCTGCTATGCTTGCAGACAGGAGCATGTTGTTCTCTGAAAGGCTACACCCAGCAGCTGACAGATACAGAGACCCACAGCCAAACAGAGGATGCAACTTGGAGATTCTTATGGAAGAATAGGAGGAAGGATTGCAGGGCCCCAAAGGGGATAGGAACTCCACAGGAAGGCCAACAGGGTCAACTAACATGTACCCTTGAAGCGCTCAGGATCTGAACAACTAACCAAAGGACATAAACGGGCTGGATCCCGCACACATGTAGCAGGTGTGCAGCTTGGCCTTCATGTTGGTCCCAAACAACTGGAATTGAGACTATCCCAAAAGCTGTTACCTGTACATGAGTTATGCTCTTCTAGCTGGGCTGTCTTGTCTGGCTTTGGTGGGAGAAAAAGTACCTAGCCCTGCAGAGGCTTGAAGTGCCAGGGTAGGGGGATACCCAGGGAGGGGTCCCATCCGCTCAGAGAAGAAGGGGATGGGGGATGGGAGAAGGATTGTGGGAGGAGGTGACTGGAAGGTGGGCAGTGAGTGGGATGTAAAGTGAGTAAGTTAAACAAAAAAAAAATTAAATAATGAAAAGCAGTTATCTCAAGAGCTTTGTTATGCTGATTGAAAAAGCCCTGGCCACAGTGTTCCTACACCACTGAACCAGGGTGGGGGTAGGGGGGTGGGGGGCGGGGGGATGGGGGGTGGGGGTGGGGTGGGGGGGTGGGGATGTGAAGCCCAGTAGTCTGAATACCTGTCTCCTGACCTCAGTGCCAGGTCTCCTGGCCTCAGCTCCACTCAGCTATGGCTTGACGTAGCTCAGGGCAGCTCTCCAGTGAATGCAGCCTAATTATCTGGGGGCCTCGTGTAGCAGCAGCTTCCTGGAGACCCCGGTTACACACCTCATTTCGTCCAGTGGCCTGCCAGACTGTTTGAAAGTCGCCTTAAACAGTCTGTGAGAGCGAATTTCTTCCAGAAACAGGTTTCTGTCAGGTTTGGTGTAACCATCTTCAAACTCAGGAATTTGAAATCCAGAAACAAAGGCAGGCCTGCGCTCCTTCTCTGTGATCTCTCACAAACACACTGTGATTATGTATTCATGTCGGTCCAGGTGGTTTGCTTAGGATAATTATTCTTCTTGTAGAAATAAGAGAAATTAATCACTCTGGCTGTTTCTCTTTGATTCTCTGGTGTCCTGGCATGCCAATGCTTGAGCAAACATAACCCACACAGTGAGCAATACTGGGTGGAGGAATGGTATTTCCACTGCTTGGGGTTGGGAAAATATTACAGAAACACAAGAGCTGGCCCTCTGTATATGAATGAATGAATGAATGAATGAATGGTAAATAAATCAATGAAGCAGTTCCTGTCCTCTCCTCAAAGCCTTTGCTCTGTCTTTAAGGATGCTAATTTCCCCTCTTGCCATGGGTAGAGTACTGTAGTTAGATTTACATGTAAGAGGCCCAGTGAGCCTTGGGTTTTGGTCGGCTTTCCTTGAGGTAGAATTTTCATTACTATTTTTATAATATATTGTGCACGTGAATGTGATTGATAGATGACAGCAAGGTAAGCAGCTACACGAAAGAAAGGTAGATATTTGGTAGATGCTAGATTGATAGCTGATAGACAGGTTATAGATAGGCAGACACATACATACATAGATAAAGAGCACCAGGATTAAAGATTGCTTTCATATTTAATGACAGCTGAGCTGAGACATCAGGAACAGCCATTGAGCTTGTGTGTGGAGAAGATACTAGAGAACCCTGTTTTGGCATGTGTGTGTGTGTGTATGTGTGTGTGTGTGTGTGTGTGTGTGTGTGTGTGTGTGTGTGTAGTGCATGAGTGTGTGGTACATGTATATGTGGTATGAACGCATGTATGTGCGCAAGTGTGCCTATATACAGACATGTGTTGAGGCCAGAGATGGACATTGGTGTTCAGTTTATTGGACCTTATTCTTCTGAGACAGGACCCCTCACTGAACCTGGAGCTAGGCTGGCAGCCAGCAAGCTCCAGGCATCTGCCTATTTATTTGTCTTCCACTGTTCTGGGGCTTCAGGCATGCAGCCATCCCTGGATTTTTATATCGGATGCTGGGATCTAGACTCAGACTTGTGTATCAGATGCTTTTGTCCACAGAGCAGACTGTTCAGCCCTCAGAACTCTATTTTTGTGGATTCATGTACTTTGTGTCTTGGAGTCAAAGTTCAACTTCCGAATAAAAAATGCAAGTCTTTGCGTAAACACTAAATGGAAGACAATGCTCAGAGTTCATGCCACTTCCATCCTTGCCCTCCAACACTCTAGTCATATTTATCATAGCATGTCCATTGCCCTAACAGGTAAATCATTGCACAGTCTGATAGAAAGTGAGAGCTCTGTTCATGCAACTGTTTTGTTAACTGCATTTCAAATCTCATTGAGCATGTGTCTAAACAGGGTTGAAGCTATTGTGGGGTCTCCTGAGTTCCCTCTCGTGTGTATGTGCCTGTGGACAATTCGATCTGCTTCTTTGGTTTGTTGTTCTTTTGATTTTTTTTTCTGTGTAAGTGAGGAGTAGGAATGTTGAAGTCTCTCCAATGCACAACAATGTGTGGGCCATGCACAACAGCTGATCTAGAAAAAGCTGTTTGACCAGATAACGTTAGATAGACCCCATGGGCTCTCGCCAACCAAAGAAACATTGATGAGAAACAAAACCGATGTATTTGGAGATGAGTTTCAGGCACACCCTCTTGATATGAAAGCCAAATGTCACAGGAACCTTTTAACATATGTTCACAGTGGCTGTCTTGTGACATATGTTCACACGTGATGTTCGTACACAGTGTATGTCTGGTGTGACACGTGTTCTACACGTGACATTTGTACACATTGGATGTCTGGTGTGACACATGTTCACATGTGACATCTGGACACAGTGGATGGCTGGTGTGACACGTGTTCACACCTGACGTTCGTACACAGTGGATGGCTGGTGTGTGGCTGCCCATCCTTTTCCACAGAAGAGTTTAAGACCTAGTTTACTGTTGGAGCCCTGAGTCAGTGGGCAATTGCCCCTAGACAGATTTTTAGTTTTGTTTTTTAAATAAGGACTTAGCCATTGTTTTTAAAATACCAGATATAACCTAAATTTGTTTTTATACTGAATACCCCAAGGAAATATATAGTTATATAGTTAGAGCTTAAACTATAATTTTTGTTTCTTTCTTTGGAAAAAAAGGTCCTATTGTATGGGACCTTTGCTGCAACTAAAAAGAACAGAGACTCTAGATTCTGCAGTATCTACCAGATTGCCAAAGATTGAAAACATTGGTTTTACATATAGCTTGGTGAAAATGTCTGTCTGCTGCATTAGCTTTCCTTCAAGGCATATAGTCACCACACATCAAAACATACAAGGTTCATGTCCTTTGATAATGTTATTAGAAATTGATTTTCAGAAGAAAACCAGAAAACATTGCAAGATGTATTTTTTGGTTTCTTCACATAAACTTTATTAATAAAAATAAGAAGTAGGAGCCGGGCAGTGGTGGCGCCCGCCTTTAATCCCAGCACTTGGGAGGCAGAGGCAGGTGGATTTCTGAGTTCGAGGCCAGCCTGGTCTACAGAGTGAGTTCCAGGACAGCCAGGGCTACACAGAGAAACCCTGTCTCCAAAACCAAAAACCAACCAAACAAACAAAAGACAAAAAAAATAAGAAGTAAGAAATGAGATATATGTCCACTAATAAGATAATATGAAAGTATTTGAATCAATTGTGGTATACTCTCAGACATAGTAAGTACATGGGGTCTATTCAAAAGAAGTTTGTAACTCCAAATTTATTGACATAGAAAGGCATTTATAATGCAGTGCTAAGTGAAAAGAAAATTATAGACCTGTACTTTTAGTATTCCACTTAGATGTTATATTTATATGTATACACAAAAGATATACCTGTGTGCGATGGTCTGTGGAAGCACGGCTTAAAGAAGGATGCCCCTTTACAGCTGTTACACTATTGATTTGCTTAAACATTTTATAGTGAATGACGTCATGCTTTATAACCAGTTAAAACAATAACGACTCTTAACGTTACTGTTTCTACTAATTTCTCTGACCATTGGAGACCCTCAACCTCTGATAATCCTGGGGTGTTACAGATGACTAAAAAAAAAAAAAACAGACGATAAGCCAGTTGAGGTAAATAGAGTAATGCTATACTATATTGATGGGCCCGCCATAATAATACGGTAATCTATTTAGTGAAAAAGAGATGCCAACTCTCCATGGGCTCTGAGAACTGGGTATCCTGGAACAAGGTCACCCCATGTCGTATGAGTTCTAGGGCAGCCTGGGGGTTGTACGCACTGTCTTCTCACTGTAGGGAGTGTGAGTCTGTGTTGCCTCTTTTCTTTCTGAAGGACCCAGCAATGAGCATTAGAGACTTTCAGTCTAGCCTCTCTGTTTTGGCCTAATACTTAGATGCTATCATGTAGAAATATCCCTGCTAATGCATACTAAGATGTGACACGCTTCCTTAGTAATTTTTTTTTGGCATGCCTTTGTATCATTAGCCTGAAAGGAAAGAAAAATAAAAGCACCCATATCCTGTTGTGTAACTAAAATCCCCCAGTGGAATTTGTTTAGTGTGAGAGAGTGATTAGTAATTTTTAGCGATTGGTAATTTTCTCCCTCAGGTGGTTTTTCTGCATTCCTGTAGAGATCATGTGCACAGCAAAGCTGGCGAGAGAGACAAAAAGACACAGGCTGAAAATATCATACTTTAGAGATCAGTGTGTGCAGCTGGGCTAGCCCGAGTGTGTGTGCGTGTTAGAGAACTGTTTCAGTGACTGACACAGTGGTCTGACTTACAATCATTCTTTCCCATCTCGTGCACTCTCTGGTCTTGCAGGAAGTCCTATTCTACAATCATCTTATTCCAGGGAATTGTAGCTGTCATCCATCCACTCATAACTGAGTCTCTCCCGAAAGATAATTTTTAGTCTCTCCACTGGCTTGGCAACAGCAAGCCAATCTAAAAATCATACTTGAAGGAGACCTCTGGATTTTGTATACAATTTTTAGGGCCTATTATGGAAATTATAGGGTTGAGGTAAGAAAAATCTGGATTTTTAAACTAGAAAAACAAAGGACAGCAGGTGTCTATTATGCGGCGCCCATGAAGAAGGACTAATTTTTTGTGTTCATGAAGTCCTAAGATTGTGCTTCTCAGTAAGATTGGCATTTATGTGCTTGGAAATACACCCAGCTATGCCCTAGGAAGGCCTAGGTGTTTTGTGTATTACCACTCCCTGGGGACTGGAGCTATTTAGTACAAAAGCTAAGCAACCTGGGTGGCCTTGGGATCCTCCTACTAGGAGCTTTCATAATTCCACTGCTACATCTTTTTTTTTTTTTTTTTTTTTTTTTTTTTTTTTTGTTTTT